>CM068841.1:86889267-86931767 GCA_028554795.2 Sinohyriopsis cumingii
CACGGACAAAATAAGTAATTAAACAATTGATGCAATTTCTTGGAAGGAGGTAGAATCGCAATTGAGAGATTTACCTTAATTTAAATTTTGTAACTTGTTCTTTTCATTCCTTTAACTTGCAAAGACATATCGAACTAAAACAAACTTTGACTTTGACAAAGACTAAATTAGATTCAAAAGCGCTAAGCCCTTTTAAAAGCTATATTTGCACTGCTCGTTGCTCGTGATATATATATATATATATATATATATATATATATATATATATATATATATATATATATATGATAGCAAAATATTTAATATTTACACAATGCGACGAAATCTATGTACAATTATTGATAATAGAAGCACAATTTTATAAATACGAATAATTAACATGATTATGAATGTTAGAGAGTTTTAATTCGTACTCTATGGAGATTCAAACCAGGGTGTCCCCGAGTAAACGGCATAACTCGCCGTGCATGCAAACACTGACTATTAGACCATCACGACCAAGCACTAATCGCAAATGATAATGCTAAATTATCCGTGGTATCGGCATCCATGCACAGGTCGACCTATTAATTAATTTTCATTGATACACAGCCATTCCGGATTAAAAATACATAAAAAAAGTTATTAAAAAATATCAAAGACCATTACAAATATGAATCCTTGACATTACTGTCAGCATTTTTCTCATACCCATCCACATAAATAAACCACCCTCCAACAGCAACACTGCTTTAACTTCACTGGATGAAGAAAGTAAATCGATTTATGTCATATAAAATCCCATGAAGGTATCTGATCATTTAGCCATGTACGAGTCCAACGCATGTTTAATAGGACTGCTTCTTGTAGCCTGTGTGATTGTCATTATCACGTATCTTGTCGTATAGTGCATGGTAAATGCAAGGTCGCCATTGACACTTTCGATTACTGGGGATTAAAAATACAAATGAATCGATTTTTATTTGTCTCATTCAAATCCGCAAAACTCTACCAATGCATGCTAAGTCTTATGTCAAATTTGTTTTTTATTTGGCATTCAACCATACAGTCTATGGAATATATTTTGGTTCCGTTAAGATAAGAATAGTTAATTATTTATAATTATGTTTTTCTTTTGTCGTTACGATTTACAGCAATCTGAATTATATAACCCTTTCGAATTTTTGGGGGGTTCATACCTATAAGAACCAAATTTTTTAAAGTCATGTTCACTTGCTCTACTTTTCTGTGTATAATACTCAATGAGGGCTATATCAGACTTCTCACTTAACATTTTAATTGTGAACCAAATACTAGACCTTTTTGAAATAATTGAGATATCTTTGCTAGTAATACAATTAAAATATACTTTAAAGGAATAATTAAAGAAAAATCTTACATATCTTGATGTGTAAGACATGACGGTACCGTGAAAAATACTCAGTGTGTGAATGTGTGTATGTATGTATGTATGCTATGAAATCTGTTTTACTTTGTAATATGGAAATTTGAAATTTGTTTTGCAGAATAAAATAAACAAAATAAAAGGAAAAGAAAAGAGTAAACTTTGCGGATACAGGTGGTGTAGACTCCACAACCTTTGCTTTACGAGCGTTACGCTTTATCGAACTGCTATGCAAACACTTAAGGCCTGTATACAATCATGTATCGTCTTCATGCGTACGATTTTAACCTTGAGCCAAATGCTTGACACTAATAAAGTGCACTATAAATGAAAAAATATACATCGTCTGCTTAACATATCATGATGTGAAGACAAGACGGTATAAATTGTCCACTGTAATTTGTTTACAGTCCTAAACATTGATGAAATAACGAACAACGCCGTGTTTTGCCTGAGAAGAACGAAACAGACCGTGGACGATGGATTTAGATTTTTAACTGAAGTGGGGCCTCCTCTTTAAAGGAGAAGTGGAGAAGTGGGCGTGGCGTAAAAAATACATTGCTTTTCTCTGAATGGCTGTATATACATCATGAATCTTCACTCACTGTTTTGTATCGTTACAGCTTATGAATGTTTTTAAATTAGGAATTTATTTAGCTAGTCATGTTGAATTAAATTATAAGGATTAACTGTTTATCTGTTTTAAATTCAATGACGCATGAACCGATAAAATCTTTGCAAAAATTGTATAATCCGCATCGGAGATCATACAATTTTTTTACATCGGTTCTTGGTTCATACTTCGTTGAATTTTAACAACTAAAATAGGCAATGCTTTATTAAACATGTCTTGTTCATTATTATAAACAATGAATCACATGGAAGAAGTGAGACAACTGGTCGCTGATACTTTATGATAACTTGGCACATTATATCTGCTTGTATCACAATATTTGCCCAAACAATTTACTTATTGTAACATTATCGATATTTTTGACGAAAACTGCAACCTTTATTAATCATAAAAATGTTGTCCTAGCAGTTTCACCCAGCGTGGGTAGCATGTTTGAAGATATGTTGTAAACGATACGTACCGCAATAGAGTTAAATGTAAATGCTTCACTTTATAGTTTTCAAATCTGAACAACGCTTCAAATGTAAAAGTAATTAAAGCATCTATATGCTAAAATCAAATGTAATAAATTATGTCATCTATATACAATTTTTCCCCTCAATTATGTGACATATGTGCAAATTCATATTTACTACATTATGGAATTGATATCTTAATTTAAGATTACAAGTTAAGAGGAATAACATTGTTCTGATTCTAGTGACTATTCCTTTACTTTATCAACTTTCCTATCCAATTATTCTGAATTTAATTTTTTTGGAAAGGTAATTTATTTCTACAAATGCATGTAAACACTGAATTAAGGTGTATGTTATGTATGCACGAAAAATGTTTTGAGAGAGATATTAGACTTACAAACATAAGATTTACTTGATGGAGTTAACTCCCTTTATGGGCCACTTTTCGAGTGTTTCGAAATGCATGTACTGTTTCATACATAATTTATGACTATGTTGATTTAGTCTGACACACCATACTGTATAAGATCAGTATCACGTTCAGTGCAGTCGCAATATTTTTTCGTTCCATCACAATAGGCCAACGGCTTACCAAATTTAAATTTTCTGTTAGAGTTGAATGCCATCAAATCATTGAAGAGAACGGTATTTCAAGCAATGATCTTTTTATCTTTATAAATTTAAGCACAGATTACAAGAAGAAAAGAAAAACAAATTGTTTGCCTCTCAGTGTTTGAGCATGTTTCCGTGACGAAACAATGTGCTCCAACCGATCGAATCCCAAATTGCTGTAATAATAATAATAATAATAATAATAATCGCTTTATAATATTAGAGAACACATACAAACATATGCAACGACCAGATTACAAAACCAAACACCATAAAATTACAAAATTAAGACATGCTGACAATATTTAAGTAAGTAAACATTATTAAGTCTTTAAGTCTGTTCTAGTTCTCTAAATAAGTGAACTTTCAGAGCACTCTTGAATGAAATAACTGTGTTCTTGTGTCTAAGATATGTGGACAGTTTGTTCTACGTTGGGACCCTGGTACGCGGAAAACATTGTCCACGCGACTTTGTTTTAATAGTTGGAATAATGAGAATGCGATTATAGGAAGAGAAGCGCAAGTTTCTTGGTGGGGTATTCTCATGGGTGAAGTCAGGTAAGTATATTAGTCAACGAAATGTAGCATAGTGAACACATTTTGTGTTTGACTCTGGATCGAACGGGTATCCAAGTGAAGGTTATAGAGCAGATGGAGGTGTGCTCCGTTCTTCGTATTCTAATGATGATCCGAGCAGCCGTGTTTTTAACTTTTTGAAGTTTCTGTAGTAGATACTGAGACGAACCAGATAGAAGTGAATTACAGTAGTTCAGTTTGGAAAGGATAAAGGAATAGTGTTTAAGTGGCATCAACGGAAAGACAATTGCGAATGGTGTTGATGAATCACAGTTCCGACAATGCAGCCTTGCATATGTTCACCACATGTTGGTGTAATGAGAGCGTACTGTCGAGAGTGGCACATATGTTTCGTACTGACTGTATAAATGTAATGTTGGTATTGCTGATACTTTGTATTTGAGTTTAAGTTAAAGGGTTTGAAGGAGAGAGTATTTCTGTGATGATCAGGATGGCTCATATATTATAATCATATATTTGCAATTTGTGACAAGTCATATTTGACTTCACATCGGATGATAGCCTCATCTTCAGTTGGGCAGCTAGATTTTTATATTTGAGTGCCATCAGCGAACAGTTGTCGAGACACGGGATGTCGGTTTCTGAGATCAGCTGGGTGTATAGAAAAAATAACAGGGCCGAAAACAGAGTCATATGGAATACAAAAACATTATCTGGGCTTAAATGTTTTCCATTTACGAACACAGTTTGTGTTCTGCTGACTAAGAAGTACTTGAATCATAGCAAGGTTATACCTTGAATACCAAATACGTAAAGGCGACGGTGAAGTAATGTATCATGTCATATAGTGTCAAATGCCGCAGCCAGGTCAAGGAGGGTAAGCATTCTAATATTTTCATTATCCAAGGCAGACAGAAGGTCGTTAACTATTCTCAGAAGAACAGTTTCATTACTTTTGCGAGAGTGGGTGGGTAAGCAGACTGTACATTGCTACAAAGACTATTGTAATTCAGATGAGATACAAAACAACGTTTTCTAAGATTTTTGAAATGAATGAGAGATTAGTGAAAGAGCAATATTTTTATCGTTCGGGTCAATTATCGTTTTTTTTTCATCGGAGGCTTTACAATCATGGCAATTTTGAAAATTGATGGGAATTTCCTGGATGAGAGAATTATTGCAAACATCGGTTAGTGATGGCTACATTGAATCTTAAACTTTTTGAAAAGACACACATCATAATCTCACGTCACTAAATTATTTTGAAAGAAAATGTTCTTAGATGAGAGTTGCTTCAACAAATCTAAGCGACGTGATCATACTTCATCAGATAACACCCAATACAGTTACATTAGTCTGCCATTTTAACAGATAAATTTAAAACAAATATAAAAGACTTCAAATTGGCGAGTACAATAAAATGTAAGGTATTTGTCATATACTTATCTTGGAAACATAATTATATTTTCGGAGAAATATATATATTTCAAGTGTTAAAGTCTTCCATTCGTATTTTTCCTCAAGTGCAATTTATCTTCTTTGGAAAAAGTGTATAGAAAAAAGTCAGCAATGTAATGTTTTATGCCAAAGCACACATACGTATGGATATGATAGTGCCAAAAAAGGACAAAATATGCAGGTTGAAAGTGTTCAGGTGCATGCTAATTGCTTCTTCAGAACACCTTTAAATAGGAGACAAGAAAACTAAAAACAGATAAAAGAAAACAATATTTATAGCGCTAAGTAAAGATATAGGTCTCTATAGTTTAACACCGTTGCAGATTTTGACAACAATTTCAGCCTGTGCAATTTTAGATACGTAGACTGGTTCAAATACATGCTACTTACATTGGGTTGTCTCGATTAAGATATCCTATGCTGCTATATTTGTATTGTGCTATGACTATAAGTTTTACAAAAAATAACAGAAAGAAACAGAATTTCACCAGAGCAATTTTGAAGAGGACACGGGTGACCCTAATCCAAATACCATCTGCTTCAACCAGAAGACAAATAGACTCAAGGCTAGCAAAGAAAGAAAGCCGTTGCGTAGCTCCTGAAAATTATTTTCATATTCGAACTAACCATGAAGTGACTTCCAGAAATCTTAGAATAACTGCAAACACTAGCACGGTTACATTTAAAAAGTTCACGCCTAAAACTAGATAAATTAGTAACTAACAGTCTAAAACTAGATAAACCAGTAACTAAACAATGTTTGCGAATAAATGACAGTGTGGGCAGCGTGTTGGTATGGTATCTATGACAACAAGTTTAAAGAAAGAAAGGAGATCTTTAATTCAAAGTTATGACAAGAAACCCGATAAATATTGAATAACCAGCAGAAAATTTCTCATTGTTGTGGCTAATCGCGCTTGACACATCCGCATTCAAAGACCTTAATTTTCTCATTCTCAGAGTTTAAAAGTGATTCCAGGGGAATTTAAATAAAATATTCCATGACCTTCGTACTCTTTGTGATTTTACCGAGTAGATTTTAAACCCCACCGAGGACACATGGAGCGAGGAGGAGGTACTTCTGTACTCGAACCGTCTTCGGTATTCTACAAGTATTGCTAAACATTTCTCGGAATACGACGTATAATTACTTTTGAAAGATTAGTCAGAACAAGGATTACGAATTTTCATTAATCATCATAAACGTATTCAACATAGTTTACATGAATGGGAAGAATAACAATTTAAAGATTCCATATCTTTTTTGACTATATAATACCTAAAACGTTTGCATCTACAGCATCTGCTAGATTTTATTTTCCACACTTTTTCAATACTGAAGCAATAAAAACAAGTCGTGCTCACGCATTTTCCTGAAGGTCACGAATACGACCCCGCGTGTATGAGAGCAGAATAAAGAGGAGCTTTCTAAGCCTGCTACTAAAATATTCTTCTTACACTTTGAGTGATAGCTCGTATCTTTTCGTGTAAAATTGGATAACTAACAAAATCAACTGTATCACCTTCTCCAGGAGCAAAGTAAATCGAATGTAAAAGTTAATTAATTTCACCATTGAACCTGGACCGATGTGTTATACTCAGCTAATTACCAGGGAGTTATCATTATGGTCATTGTTTAGAGATTGAAATATACAGTTTCAAAATCGCATTATAATGACTTAAATAAACAAACCTTGCACTAGGAAAGAGATATGAGCTGTGTTGGTTCAGGGTCTAACTTTTTCTCTATAGATTGAATGACAAAGTTGATTGGAAAAAAAGTAACAGTATGGGATGTTTTAAGAAGTTAATTTTCCAAGCTTGTTAGGTAACTTTGGCTATTTTAAGGTTTGAAATAACTAAAAACGAATTTCAATGTCTGCATGAATGAACGACGTTTTATATTTTTTCCTGTCTTGCATTCATGTATACACTGAGATTTTAGCTATAGTTAAATCACATTTACATTGCTAGACGATTGTGATATTTTCATCACTGTTGTGAAGTCTTTTATTGCAAATAGTATAACATTACAACAAATATGTCATAATTTAAATGAATATCACGTTTTAATTTTGTGCATTAACGTCATCACGTGTTGTTATTGCTTTTTTTATCCTCAACATTTCTTTCTGCTCTACTACCAGTATAATCCAAAAATGTTTACTTGACTATAACTGTCACTTGAAAATTTCTATTTGATAACATATTTAGTCTGAAAGTCAGTTTTGTAAAACTCTTGACATATTTTAAGAAACAGTGTGAATTTCATGTACTTTAGGCGCAGCAACAACAAAAAAAGATATCAGAATGAGATGATATGCAAAATATACTTGGCACTGTCGAAGCTAATTGTACAGCTACGTGCTAAATAAATTTTCATAGTGGCGATTTTACCATTTTACCACCCAGTCCCTTTGGTAAATAAACCGAATCCACTAATAAAGAACGTGAATGCACCAGATTGCTGTATATAAAAGAATAGTCTTCATTCAGTCTTACCACCAAGTTATACAATTTTGAATCTAATTTTAAAACTCCATATTACATGTACTTAAATCACGGCTGTCTTTCATTACGTTTCTTTAAAATTAAAGCTGATTACCTCCTGGAACCTACACTATTCTTTGTGTAAAATATGGAAAAAGTGGATTTTAATGACTGAAAAAATTGGTTAGACTAATACGTTAGGATTGTGTTCAATCGTTAATAATGAAAGCTATATATGCAAAGGAACCAAAACTAAGATATGGAAAACAAAACAATCAACATTTTTTTAGTAGTGTTACGACCATATGGTAACAAAACTAAAATAAAGAAATATAATCAAACCAATAAATTATATTAAATTTAATAAACAATTTAATTATCAACGTTATAAATGACAAATGTGAGATGAACTTAAGGTATTATGAAGTGAACCCAAGATAGTCCTTATAAAGGTCTATGAAAGTCCTAAGGAACGAAAGGTTTCCTATAAATTTCAATACCAGAAATGTAATTCTCCTCCAAAAACAGTGACGTTATCAAGATGACGTTGTCCAGAATTCCTTCGAATAATTTATAGCAGTTCCAGAATAAAGTTAAATTCCAAAGAATGAACACTTTCTATTTCCACGGGACATAACAAACAACCATTTGAAATAGTATCTAAGGACAACATAAACTATCTCTTGCTGACAGGTGCAGGAAATTCGGAGATAGCTTGAATCTTAGCTTATACAGGCTTAACTTGACCATGTCCGACAATATGTTCAAAACATTTGAAACAAGCTTGGCAAAATTCACTTTTACAAATACTGACTGTCAAATACTGACCCAAGTGACCGAGGAATTTCCGGATACTTTCCAGATGATCCTTCCAGGAATCACTGTAAATAATGACGTTGTCAGTGTATGCATCAGAGCCACCTACACCAGATGTTACCATATTCACTTAGCGCTGGAATGTAGAGGGAGAATTCGTGACACCAAATGGCACATTTTGTAATAATCACGTCCCTCTGGATTTACTAAAGCCGAAATTTATTTTGTTCTATACGTAAGTGGAATGTGCCAAATCCTTTTAACAGGTCAGACTTCGTGACATATTTTACATTTCTAATAATGTCAAGAAAGTCATCACTTCACGGTATAAGAAATGAATCAGCTTTGGTATCGCCATTCACTTTTCTGTACTTTATGCCCATTCGGAAAGAATTATCTGGTTTCTTCACAACAATACATAGCGAACTCCAGTTACTTTTGCTTAGTTAAATAAAGTCTTTTTCCAACAAATATTCAACTTCCATCTTCAAACATTCCTACGTGAGAGAATTCGTCCTGTAAGGGTGTTGTTGTACAGGTTTAGAATCTACACTTTCACCATAATGGTAGATTACCTTCGTTCCAGTTGGAACATCTGGAAACAAGTATATATTATACAGACAGCTCACTGTATATTATGCAGACACTGAATCAGAAAGTGATTGTCTTCCTGGAGATTTGAACAGAAAGATTCATGGAGCAAATATATCGAACGTCGACACAAATTCAGTCCCACTGCCTGATATTAAGGACACAAAATATAAGACCAAACACCAGCAGTCATCCGAAGAAACAGATGGGGATGGTCTTGTGCAGAATGGTCTATACATTATAACAAAAGTATTGAACATTGTAGCGTTAATGCCACTTTTATGTCTGGTTGAGAACGGCCCGAAAACGCTAATTAGCTCAAGCACATATGAAATTATATACATTTTGCAACAGTGTGTATAAATTACGTTAATAAAGATGCTACTGGAAGCACGTCTGATGAAATCTACATGAACCACTAAGCTGGACAAATTATAGCATACTATGAAAACATTTTTTCAGATGTTGATTCTTAAATTACTAGTTGTAACCGCATATTTATGCTGACATCAAATCCAACAATGCTGAATGTAAGTATTTGAGCAGAAGAAAAAGCAATAATGAAATAGAAAACTGCGTCTAAAATGGAAAATTAGACAAGCGTAAAGATGAACAAAGCACATAAACCTTCTGCACTTCGTCAAAGTGCAATCTTCCCTCTAAATGTTCAGATAAGACTATGTACAGGTTCATAGAAAAGAATGATCTATCACTACCAGGTGATAATATAGCGTACGGGAACGTGTGAAAACGCAATAGAATAAAACAAGAAATTTTACCATATGAGATAAAAGCGGGAAAATAGATATTCACACAACAAAGGGTAGCAACCAGTATACAAATATTTTTATAGACAATTAAATTAAATGCACCCAAAATAGAAAAAGAGAAGAGACCAGTTACTATTTAAACTTTGATTTTCAAAACAACAAATCGCAGATTGATTATTTGGATATCTATATCAATGAACATTCAGACGAATTATCAAACACTGTCGATGTGGCACTTCCTAATTCGAAAATAGCATAAATGTTAACACGGAGAGAAAGGACAGGTAAGTTATGATACTTTAAAGTGAATACATCCGAGCAAGAAGCAAATGTTAAAGTCGTATATAGATTTGAGAAATAGCACACCTGTCACTTGGACCAGCCAAATTAGTCCAGAGAGTAAGTGTTTAATTACAGATACCACTGTATGTTAATCAAGGATCTGAAGGTGACAATAGCTGAGCATCTAGAGGGACATATACTCTATTTTATAGTTTTCCTTACTTTTGTAGATAAATAACACCTTAATCAAAAACAAACCCGATTCATTAAAATCAAAAGGTGAAGAGCAGTTGATAGTGTAATTCAGATATGATCGGCTTCGTGCCACTGTGCATGACAAATGTCTTGTCCACTTCAGATATTTTCAAGTCGACCTTTAAACTCATTACCTGATTACAACCAGAAATAATAATACCATCCCATGCTCAACAAAACTATTTTGGATACAATACAAAAAAGGGTAAAGACCATTTATTGTGCCATGAAATATAAGAAATATGCAACCAAAACAAAAGAGATAGATGTCCAAACATATCTGATGTTCAGCTAGGAGTTGATTCACATTGTCCTGCAATTAATGAAACTGAAATAAGCGGTATATGTAATTCATCAGGTAACAATACATTTTACATGCATTCACCAAGTACTGATTTATACGTAGAAATGTATACATCATCTAAATAACAATTGATGGAATTGTTCACGGATGAATTTTGATACCACAAATAGTAATTAACAAAGTCCGAAACAAAAGAAGTTTTATCGAAAACAGATAGCAAGTCCATAAAAGTAGAAGTCAAATATTGGTACACAAAGGAACTCAACCTTGTGAGCGTATCCCACCGGCGATTTGAACCATTTCAGAAAAATGGCATCGAGAGTCCCTGTGCAGATTTACTTGAATGCGTGTAATTAAGAGATGCAGAGATGCTTTGTTTATTAGCATGTGGAGCAGACAGAGTCTGAACTAGTTTCAAAATGGCGAAGAATAGATCTGCCTCAGATTGTTATACCTAACCGTTAGTATGAAGAAATGTATTTGCACAGCTATTAGTAGAACAAATATGTTGTAACAACTAAAGTATTTAGTGTTTTTAATAATAATGAAGGTAGTGGCTCGCACCCTCCGCTTAGTAAATCACGCAAAACTGATAACCATTTTGTGTCATGACCACATCTACAGTTTTGCTCAAGATGATCAACAAGAACGAAATACAGTAAGTGTATACCCTCGCATGATCTAAATATTAGGTGAGTGCATTGAAATCAAGCAGAAAAATGCAAAGAAGATGACAAAGAAACATATTAAAGAGGATTGGTACAAAAATATTTCAAAACGGATAACAGTTTACATTATGCCAACAGAAGACTGACCAATTTTTTATTTGTTATTGTTATAAGCACCGAAGAACAAGATCAAAATTGGATGAGAAAACAGACACAAGAGTTAACTAGCAATTGAAAGAGAACGAAACGAAAGAATGAAAATAGCATATATGTTTCACATTTGAACATTCGAGTTATAAGTCGTGACAACCCTTTGTTGATTGGTGTGATAATAATTCTATATCATACAGGATGATATCTGTAAATGAGAAACCTCAGGCTCCTGCGGCATGTGAGAATCAGGAAAACACTGAGAAGGATTAAACAAAATGTATGCTGAGATATTTCATTTCTCGTCGCATCAGAATTTGCATTGATTCCAGCATTATTTATTTTTGATATATAATGTTCAGAATATTTATATGATTGTGGAAATATGAAATGTTTCAAAGTTGTGGCATGACCAATCCTCTATTGCAAGAGTATTACAGCATATTTTTGCGTTTTATTGTGAGAGAATATATAAGCAGTACGTGGCACTGGAGGGGGGCACAATGGTTGATATTAGCCGATATGATTACACTGTGGACCAGTATTAGGCATTAAGGGAAATCCAGTGTTAAAATTATTCGTGGCTTTATATTGTAGGTATTTATGGAGTGTAATTGCATTTAACATGCACAATTTTGACATACGTTTTCCCGTGATGACCGATAATACCTATTGAATTTAGGGGCAGACGGAACTATATGTATAAGGTAAATCCTATGTTAAAACTCATTCTTTTTACAATCCATCACATCAGTTGTATATAGTAACCGCTGTTTGATTACTATCCGAACACACACACTAAAGTCCAGCACTTTATTTTATTTTTAATACAATCCAAAACATAACATATTATATGCAATACCCACCTGATTGATACCACTCCCAAAACACATATGCTCCCAACTTATATCACACGAAACGAAGTAGAGGGTTTCACATTTTAGTGGTCAACAACATAGATATATACAATCACAAAAATATGCCAAGTACACAAGATTTTGGCAAATGAGATTAGTGTCTCTCTTTTCTTGAGTTGTGAATCGCAAACGGAAGGGAGTCTGTTAAAGAGTTAAAGTATCTAACCCTTCCTCAGCTGAACCTAAGAGAAAGAGACATTTACTTGCTAGGATTTATAAACCTTCCATCACTACATCAATCTTAATGCCACTGAGATGCCAGCATCGGGAACTGCAATTACTAATACTAAGAAGCAACAACGGCAAAATGATAAGTAGGACCTCGCTGTGGAAAACAAAAAGACAATTAAAGTTGATGATATCAAGATTATAAGTGTCTTTATACTTAAATCACAGCTTTTTAAGAGCCACCTATATCGTAGAAAAGAGATTCTACTCAACAATTGACAAACGAAGTAAACCATAAATCTCTTCCAAATTTGTGTATATGTGTGAAAGCGACTTCTTATCGTATCCAAACTAAAAGACAAAGAATTATGGTTTTGTTTCTTTCGTGTATCTTCTTTATATACAAATCACGATGAAATTTCAAAGCACATCGAAAAAGTTGATTTATTCTTCTTTAAATCTTTCACTGTATGTCTCTGTTCTTAATTTATTCGCTGGCGTCAGCTCAATGCTTTTTACTTTCTTTTGTTGCTGTTGCTTTTCAAATTTCTTGGCTGCCATGTGATCTTCTGCTTCTGTGCCTGTGCTTGGCATAAGTACATGCTAGTGTTTTTAAATATGCCGTGAATGATCATGAACGAACACCCACGGCAGACTCAAAAACCGACTTTCAGAAATTTTTGAACCGCTGATTACGTATATAATGTGAAACGTAAAGAGTTCAAGACATCGGCCACCAAAGAAAGCATCAGAGTTCATTACAGATTTGAAGGATTCATTGTTACAGACGCTGAAACGATAATGTCGTGCTAAATATGATGATCGTTTGACTGTCTCTTTTAATCACGACAATATATGAAGTCTCCGATTTGGATCGAGTGTAGTGCACCGGCAAAATTAACACAGTCCGAAGTCGTGGACAGAATTCAACACGTTCTACAGTCCTGGACAGGTTTAACATGATCTATGGAAAACCCACCTTTTGCATGACCTATATTTCACCTCCAAGAGACAGCGTACGCAGTAAAGTGCTACTGGTACAAATTCAAATTGACAACCCACAAATTCAGACGTGCTTACTAGTTGAACTGAATGATACTGAATGGGAAATTTCAGTCAGTTTTCACTGCGTTAGTTCGGCACTTTTGACGCTCGATCGGCGTGTCATAATTTTGTGTCCTTGAGTACGACATGTTGCTGTACTGTAACATATCAACCCAAATAAACCTCATTCATTTATTGATTTGGTGCTATAAACGCCTCAGTACTTTAGTGGTGGAATCCTCAGATCATTTGTGTAAACGTACCATGTGCACTGACTACTGCGTCAATCCAAATTCAACCCGTTCAATCATTGATTTTATTGTCAGGTGTAGATCGTGAACATCACTCTAGGAACTATGCTTTCCTATTGAAACATTGTGCTTTGACACAATGCGCGTCTCTTCTCATGCTTATTAATGCTTATCAGATAAAACCTATCACATATTAGACTTTCCGCCAACGAAAACGGTGCAGCAAATTCAAAATAGTATTTTTTTAATAAACGCGCGTACATCACTAAAATGTCAGCGTAACTTAAATACAAGTCACTCAAACAGTCCCGTCAAAGAGTGTTTTAATTAATGTTAATTTAAATGTGCACTTTAACAAGAGTATATTTGTATTCTAAATATTAGACACGATTACTGATTGTACATAAACTGGCTTTCCTTTATCCACGACCAACGCATACAGGGTAATTGTAGGACCTTACATTGCAGAAAATGTCTAAGATGGCTAGACTAGAAATTGGCCTGAATTGGCAAGCTCACGAACTCGGAACGCTTCACACAGGCATACAAATCAAACTCAATGGACATTTAAAGAAACTATACTGTAAACAGAACGTGGCAATAGTCTTGCGTAAACAAGATGTATTATGTAAAATTATTGGATGTCCGACAAAAGTCAATGAATTCCCTGGCCAAACCGATAATCACTTAATGTGTGGAATTAAAGTCTTCCTAAATTTATATTAAGATGTTGTACACATTCAACTGTGCTATCAATAAAAAGATACTGAATAATCTACACGTCGTTCCAAATGCGCTCGTGGAAGTTACGTTTAACAAATAACGATGGATTCATTATATCGGAAGACAAGTGTTGCATATTATTTCTTACTGCCGATTTCGATTCTTTGTCATGAAATTTCCGGGATCTTCATCGACAGGTGTTTAAAGTGATCCGGATATTTTAAGCCCGTATTTATTACCCAAAAATTGAAAATAATTTTCAGCTTTTCTTTCTCTCTCTCTCTCTCTCTCTCTCTCTCTCTCTCTCTCTCTCTCAAAGAGAAAAGATAGGGTTCGGTTGGCATGGCATTTCATTTTGTAGATTACATGGCGTACTTCAAAGTCTTTGTATGTTATTTGGGAATTTTACTTGTCGCGGATGTCAGATTTCACCCTTGTACGGTTAACAAATGTGATTAGTTGTTCAGGTCTATTTCATAACTTTCATCAGATTTCTGGTTACCAGGATAATTCCTATTAAACATGTCATACATATATATGCACACACGTGCACGCGCACACACAGAGACACACATACACACATATATCAGCCTTGAGGTGTCTTTTCCCATGTGTATTTCCAATACCCATTGTGAATAGACTGCCACAAACAAGGTGCAGATAGATGGTTACTAAGTTAAAAAAAATTATAAACGTGCTGCTAGATAATGTTCCTTGTGTGACTCTAGAGATCCCGATCAAAAGAAACTCAACAGCTGGCGAACCCAAGCGTGGAGCACGTGCTCTCACTGCCCCATAGCTAGTGCCATAAGATGTTTTCGTGACAATAAATCTGTTCTACCTTAGAAATGTATTAGATCCAAAAATGTATTATGACCAAAACGTAATCATCCGGACGCATTAGCAACTTTAAAAGCGTCATTCGTTTTGATGACTACAATTATCAGTGAATGTAAGCTTACTATTATTTTTATTCGCCAGCGTAAGGCTTTCCCCACAATGGAGGTATGCCCACCTGGACAATCTGGGTTGCTTTTGACGATAGGGCAATGGTTAAGAGTTACAGAAAACTCGTTCATACAATTAGTTTAGATCAGATGTAGGAAGGGAATGAAGCTGTAACTTTTTCAGTCCACATTTTTGTGTGTGCATTGTTTGTTTCATTTGCTTGCAGAATAGGTCATAATAGTTTATACAACGGGTTCTTGACAGTTTAAATGTTGCCATGTAATATCACGGGCTGTTGACAGTTTAAATGGTGGCAAGAGGTGCACTTTGAGGTTGAGTAGGCTGGAAATCTATCTGAAAACCAATTACTTTATGTGGGCAATTATATATGCATGCAAATGTAGTCTTTATTTGACTCCCTGCAATCGTATGTCTATCGTTCCACTGTAAATTGTAAATGTCATTCTTTCACCGTCATACTCTTTTGTAACACAAAGTTTACATTGAACAGATCATAAATTGTGTTTCACTAGAACTATATTGTTTAGTTCTAATATGTATCATTGTATTGAAGGCTTTTTTAATTTGAATTAATTAGATAATCACACAGCTTACACAGCTTAGTACGAGTGAATGCATACTTCAAACAGCAATATTGGTCGAAAGTTGGTAATTGTGACTAAAATGTCTGACGTGGTCTTTTATACGATGTTACTGATGTTGATGTTCTGAAAGCATCAGGAATGCTGTTCCTTTTTTATATTGTTTCTTTTTTTTTTTTTTTTGTCTTTTATAAATTACTACAATATTTGTTACAATAGTTTCTTTAAATGAATAATATACGGAATAACTTAACGTTTTCTTGCTGAGAACGTACTTCCTTCTTAATGCATAAACTTCAATCTGCTATATTCTTTGATTTTTCACTTCTTTCTCTTATTTCAGAAAGAAAAACAAAGTGCATTATTGTTTTCAAGCACAGCAGAATCGCAGTAATTGGGATCTACATGCAATTGAATGTATGACGCTGATGAAAGTCTTATTCACTGCTTCTCAAGTCTATCAGAATATCAGTATTTGGGATTTACATGCACTTTAATGTATGACACAGATGACAACTATATCTATGAAACAATTGATAAGTGTCAGTTTCTTTAAAATCTATCCTAAGATCCAAGTTATCTCCCTTGTATAGTTTTTTTCCCTTGATGTTCAATAAACCTAACAGAAATTGGTTAAACATATTGACTTCTACAATTTAGCTAATAAATATTTGCATCGGGTAAAGCAAACTTATTTGTCATAGTCGCCCCTTAATTTTGGAGACTAATTGTTAATTGAAAATAATTTCGTTCATTTCTCATAGGCCGCCATAAACCACTAAGACGGTAAATATGTAAATACAGCCGTGGATAGATGTAGATATAGATGGTAGGGGATTGATACATGGACAGCGGAAGAAATTAATAAACGTACTGATACGTACAAAAGAAGATAGAGTTCGTCATTATCTATTAATCATTGACATACATTGTTTATATTTATCTATGTAGATTAGTATTATACCAATTAGGGCGCATATACATACATCAATATTACTAAGTGACTTCATTTCATAGACTGTCCTAACAGTTACGACCTTGTCCTACCTAATTCCTGAAGTAAGACAACTATTGCATCATACCGTTACTTAATAAGACCATAATGGTTCGGATCAATAGATTTAACCAGACCATATAAATAGGTCCCCAAAATGGTACTCACCTATTCAATGTTACTCCACTTGATCTTTTGTATTAATTACATATAGTGCCTGTTACCTAATAGGCAGAGTAGACACCGGACTAGGGGCCCCACAACAACGGATCAAAATAATATTGGTAAAACTTATTAGGAAATAATTTACTGGGGGGGGGGAGTCACACGATTTATATGCCTAATGGTCTAAGGGTTTCCACAGGGTTTAATCCGGCACTGGATATATAGCTACATTTCAAATGCTGAGACGATCACTATTTCCACAGACGCCAGCCAGTCTTTGAGATATAATGAAGAAAAGTGTATTTTTCCTTGCTGTGGGTGTTTTGACATTGGTTCTCTCAGGTAGGTTCCTCCGTCTCACCCATCTAAATGACTGTATATCTCTGTCCGTTCTGGAGTTTTCATTCCGTCATCAGAATTTACTGTTATTGAACTGAAAAGCGTTTTTGAAACTTCAACTATTCAATCCTTACAAAGATTCTTGTGATTGTAGACAAGCTCGAACGAAATGGCAAATAATTACAGATGTTTCAAAACGCTGTGTTGAGTCTACCACCATGCATCAAACACTCTCAGTTAAAAATGATATTTTGCCTACAAGTTCGATTGAAGACTAAATATGTGTCTTGGATACGTGATGGATTCCCAGATGGGCCCGCATTTAAACCAAACAGTTTTTGAAAGGTATTAAATCCATACAGGGCGCACGTAAACCTGAACAATTCCCTTGCAGATATTATTCAGTTAGAATTAATGTCATTTTCCTATTTTACATAATTTTCAGACTTAACAATTTAAAATGATGTATTAATATTACAGTTTTTAATGCAGGAGTATTTGACAATCAATTTATTTATTATATTCTCTTACATTCAAAACTGCAACGTCTCTTTCGTAGTAGTAGAAGCAATAGTAATGATCATCATCGTAATCATGTTTGTTTCTATTTGTACTCTTGAATAAATGACCAGAGTATAGCAAATTTTATAACAAATAATTCCACACTTGACACCTTTACTTTGCTTGCTATAATCACTTCCTAACTTCGTTATCTATACATGAATTTACTACATTTGATCTAAACAAGGCACATTTGTACGAGCGTTTGTTTTTGTATTACATAAAAATATCCTTTTCTCAGTGGACCACTTTCATTGTCAGAGTTTTCGGTATCTGTGGAAAGTATTTTTCCACGTTGTTAAAATCTTCGATTTATGAGGTTGTTTGAGAATATAGCTCCCACGACCATATTGCATATTTAGAAGTGATCAAAACGTACGACGTTCACGATTAAATTATCAAAAGTATATGCAGTTAAAGACAAAAGAATATATATATATATATATATATATATATATATATATATATATATATATATATATATATATATATATATATATATATCCACACTAGAATAATATAGATTAAAATTATAATACTCATCATTGTAAACCAATTACACCACCCTGTCTCAAATTATGTAATCAAATATCTACTGCTGATTACAGGATTTTGTAGGTCTTGCATCATGCAGAAGTTGACCGAAGAGCGAAATACAATCTCCTGAACAATGTAACAGAAACACTTAATTACAGTGTGTACGAGATATATAGCCAGATAAGAAGCAAAATGAACAAGAAATGGCAGCAGCTCTGGGACAACACCAACAAGGGCAGACATTTATACCAACTGCAAAAGAGGCCACAAGGGTAATCACGACACCTAAAATACCGGAAATCGTGGACATCCAAATTATCAATGGGATCAAAACAGGAAAAACTTTACTCCGAAACAGCTTTGGGAAACATCTCAGGAAGGAATTGAACCAAACTACTAACTGTCCACATTGCCCTGCTGCAGAAACACTGGACCACGTATTCAACACCTGTCCCAGATACCATAATCAACGAGTCGGTTTCCAAGATTACCAAAGGAAAATGAATTCCGCTACAAAATACCCCGAAGTTTTGGACAAGGTACGCAACAAAAACATCGATATCACATACATTAACATGATAAAGTACCTCAAACAAATTAACAAACATGGCAACATATAAATCCAACCACAAGTAATTATAATAACAATTAATAGAAGGGCTAAAGCAGTAAGGTAAGACTGCTAGCTGAAGCGCACGCCCATGGTTGTTGTTGTATGTGTTTTTTTATATAAATATTTTTTTATTTTTTTTTTCCCTCATGTAGGCATACAGCTAATACAATACTAACCATCATGGTCTGAGAAAAACAACACATATATTCTCATAACTATGTATACATATTATAAAGGTGGCAAACCCCCGACATCAGGTCCAGATACACACGACAACAAGAGTGGTAAGATACAAATAAACACAAAATATACTTAGGCCCCAAACATCTTAAGACTATAAGGTGACCTAAGCCAAGTCAAGAGGACACACACACACACACACACACACACACACACCACTGCGGAACTAAATAAACAACAACAACAACACAGTCCCCAATTTTTAACACGACATGTAAATCCAACACTTATACTCAGACCAAACATACTAATTTATACAACAAAAAGGGGCACAATATATCTTCTAACTTCAATATAGCTATTAAACAAAGGATCGTGGCGATAAAAGACCAGTCGCAAAATCAAAATCTAAGGCAATGGAAATCGAGTCGAAACAGAACAGCAAACTCTAGCAAAACAGCAAAACACTACAACAGCACGAAGAAGAAAGAAAGAGGGTATCACAGAATGAAGGAGTAAAGAAGAAAACGGACATCGACTTTCAAATTGCCAATTTATATGAGGTTCTTCCTTCGGCTATTGAAGACCTCTTTCGATACAAGCTCTATACCCACAACCCTAACTGGATCCTTTGTACACCATCAACAAAATGAAAACCGAAAGTAAACACAGCGTGACCCAAACATGTATAAGGTGCCTGACACCAAGCTGATTGTCAACATTTCGGAAAATCAAAAGTACACCATGTACACCAAATTCCAACTTTAATTAAAAATGGTAATGAAATTACACAACTCAAAGGATTAGGAAAATTACGCGAGTGACTTACACACCATTGGAATTGATTTCTGTCCACTAGTACAACTGGACTTGAGTCCCGCGGGTCCCTTGTCTCCTTTCCTCGACCGGATATGTTCATGAATTAAAAAATGCGACATTCTCACATAAAAGCGGGACTGTAGTGGCTCCATTCTTACAGTCCCGATCAATTGAAAATCTCGACCATCGAGACTTAGCCAGTCACGAAAGCACTAGTTGCGTAGGCGACTTAAATCCTTCAATTGATTGATTGATTGAGAAGGCAAAATATGTCATGTCATGCTTGAACTCTATTTTTTAACACACACACACACAAACACACACACACACACACACAACCAATAGCATCACAATGTAGGATTTGCAACCCATAAAATAAATAAAATTACTTGACTCAATCAATTTATAGTGTGATAGTTCAACTTACCTTTCGAGCAATAGGAAAGCATTTCCAGTTGGATGTGAACCGTATCTTTGAAATACTGCAATGCATGTCCAGTGCCAAGTTCAGTTTGTTCAGTATCAGTATAGGCCTGTTCGATAAGGGTTGTCACCGCCCCTTAAAATAGACTCCCTTGAAGAGCTCTTCAGTGAGTTGAAAACAGACACCGTATGCACGAATTTACCATCTCTATTTCCGGTGAGCAATTCCCCCTTACGAATGCGCCAACTTGAGTGCTTAAATTTAGATAAAAGTGTGATAGCGTGTTTATATATTTCACTGACTGAATTTATATTATTATCATTAATATTTCAACCCATACCACATACATTGTCCTATTTAAAGCATTATTACTATTGTTATTATTATTGTTGTTATTATTATATTATTGTTATTATTATTATTATTATTATTATAAATCCTCATACACATAATTAAATATATTCGTTGTTATCTTGGCAAACTTAGATAATGTAATAATCAGTTTTTAGTGAAATATATTTTGCTTAGATGAAGAGGAATATGAATTAGATTTGTCAGGAGATGACACATTAGAAACAAAGCAAATTATCAGTTCTGTCTGATATGTAATAAGAAGGTGCTTTTTAAAAATATCAAATACATGTTTGAATTAGATTATAAATGCCAATTGTCAAAGAATACATCATTTTATATACTTGTATATACTAACATGAGTATAAAAAAACAGACATCATATATTTCATGTTTTGTTTTCTGTCAAAATCCAGTCCCTAGATTTACCATAACAAAGGGAATTTCCGGAACAAAATTGAAATTACTGAAGAAAGGTCGAACTTAAAAGTTAGCAGTATTATCCATGCAGAATAAATTATATGTATAATTGGGCTCTATGCTTCACATCTATAGTATTGGCATCGAAATATGTGGCACCACTGCACCAGTGCAAAACGGCATGGGTAGACGCATGTAGCAAGCATATGAAGATCGGTAACGTTCATATAGGAAAGCATTAGGGGAACGGACAGACAAATGAAGAAGTAATTAATAGCATATCTACACATATTGTATGCTGTTGTATAGCTTGAAATCTTTTCTTCAAATCTATTGTATTAGAATCGAAATATGTGGTACCATCGCAAAGCGGCATGGGTAGAGGTACATTTGAAGGATATGAATATCGGTAAATTCGCATGCGATACTGATCAAAAAATAAAAAATAAATTTATTTTGCATTTTAACACAATTTTATTAGCATCGATCGATTTAGACTGATGAAAACCTTATAAATTGATATCAAATGAAGACGTGATTAATAAGATATATACACACATTATATACTGTTGGATAGCTTTAATTCGATGCTTTGTTGGAATCCATCACAGCATATAGATTTGCTCGCCGGAAGAACGTTTTATCATGGTAAATTAGGGTCATTAATACGTCAAGGGACGTAACAACCCTTATCGAACAGGCCTTGTAGAACATTATCAAAGTGTTAAAGATAAAAACAGTTACTGGATTAATAGATATCATTATATATCTTAAAATGATTATCGAAAAAATGTAGTGCATGACAGGAGGAGTCTAGCACTATTAGCAGTTGTATCATTCATTGAGAAAATCTAATAACTTGATAATGTAAAGATAGAGAACACAATTAAGAATCAGCAGATTAGAAGATTCAGAGCATTATTCCTATACGAAAGAGGAAGAGAAAACCTGCATACTTTTTATGGCATAGTGAGTATGGCCTTATATATAGCAGTCAGTAACCCCTGCAACAGTAGTTCACATTTTAAAATGAATTACTGCTGACATGTTACATGTGTCAGTTTATCACAATATTGTTCACGTTTGGCAACAAAATATATTTTATTTCACTAAGTGTGAATTAAACCTTTTATGTCAGAATACAGTGAACACTATTCATTTGATCAGTGTTTATAAAAAAAGCAAAACTTTATATTCTAGCCCATTACTATTGTGATCAAAATGTAATCAGAGCTTCAGTTATGTTTAATGCAAACAAAAAGTCCAAAAATGCATATAAAATGTTTTAATGAATAAAATTTACGCAAAACAATTTCATTTTGAGCATTTAAAATGTTGACAATTAACAAGGCAGAAAGAAAAAATACAACTGTACCTTAGTATTTTTTTTACAAACAGGTTATAGCCAGAGACACCTTTGCTATAGAAACCATTTGAGTAAGAGTAATGTCTGTTATTGTTCTTCATATAAGTGTTTCCAATCCAGTCCTGAATTATGAAATATTTTGATTTTTATACTTATGCATTCCAAAGAGAAAACTTATGAAATGATATATTGGCAATTACAAAACTTAAGTACTTAGATATCAACTAGCAACATGACTTAATTTTGCTATGTATGGGAATGTCAACATTTATTTCAAAGTAACAATAACTATTTGTAGCTTTTAACAAGGTCTGATAAACTATATTCTATGCATTGATCAAACTGAGGAAAATGACGATTTTTTTTTCCTTATAGGAGGTCCTGGAATGCTGATTGGTCTAAGATCATTAATATCTCACCTCTGTCATTGTGAGTTCGATTCATGGCATGGTCAAAATGGGCATGTGAAAAATCTCGCCACTAACATCCCATGGGTCAGGGGTTCTTCCTCCACCAAATATACTAGCCACTATATATAGTCTATCATATTTTGAAAAAATAGTGTTAAACCACAAAATCAAAAACACTCTTTTCTTTATAAACGTTTCCTCTCTCTTAAATCAACTTCAGCGAGAGGTAATCATGTGATGTTAAATGATTGAGTTATACTGAGCAAGCCAATCTAAAATGTTTATACATTTTACAGCATTTGAATGCCTTATGCTCACCTATAAGTACTTTGTGATTGATATTATTAACCAATATGGTTGTATGATGCACTTTCATTTTCACTTCAATTTTTTAAGGTTTGCAGTAACAGTGATACAATTAATGCAAGTGATACTCATTAATTTATAAGAAATGTGAACATCAACAACACTTTTGATTGAAAATTCGAAATGTTCAGTTTTGGAAAAAATGTAATAACTGCTTTGTTATAATGAACTATCACCACAATAATGACAAAATACTGTTACCTTCATCACCTTTTCATTCAATCCAGATTTTGACACACTTTCCAATATCAAAGGGCTACATTTTTCCCTTGCTTGTCATTCCCCTATGCCATAGGGATTCAAGGATGACAAGCTGTTCTGTCAAAATTGCTGTCTGCTCTGAACACTGTTGAATAATAATATATCCAATAAAAAATATAATAATAATAATAATAATAATAATAATAACAGAGAATGTTGGTTAAGAATAATAATTATAATATAACAAATGTCAAAATTCTACATGCATACTTGAGCCACATAACATGTCATTTTGAATTTATTGATCATTTAAGAACGTACTCCTTGAACATATCATTATAAATTTTAAAACAATTGTGTCTCCATTGGTTTATAAATTTGAACATGTTTGCAAAATACAAAAGAAAAATACGAACGTTGGTAAACCGTGTGGTTTTAGGCCGTCAAGTATTTCAGTTTCCCCACAGGAACATTTGTCTCTGAAATTTAACAGTAGCAAGGTTTGCATCACACAACGATCTATTATGAAGTCGAAAAACTGCTTTGGTCTACAACAAATAGAAACTTCATGAATATCTATTGAATCATGCCTGCCATGTGTTTCTTTTTTTAAACTAGTCTAATGTAATAATCAGCTTGTATACACTAATAAACATAGAATAAACAGCATTTTAAGTTATAAGGTACAACTAATGTACATAATTTAAAGTTATAAGTGTAGACTTAAAAATATCCGGTACACAGCTTCAACCCACCCCTTTTCATACTGCTGCTTCCAATAGTTAAAACCTCAAAAGGTTAGAAAACTGGATTTCTATTTAAAAGCAGCAGCAGGAACACAAACAAAACAATAACAACAATGAAAGAGTCCATCCAAGAAGTTGACACTCCTGGACCGAACTAACTTCCATAAATTCAACATAAAGCCGTTTCGTCTTTCTACTTCCTAAGTGTTGAATCTGGTAATCATGACTGATAACAAGGTTTACAACTCAACCAGTGCTATGGCCATATTTCTTCCTGCTGAAAGCACGGTCGACGTTTCATCATTACAGTAATTCACACTGCAACGGCTCCGGTGGCCTGGTGGTTAGATCATCTGTCTCGGATGGAGGAGGTCGCGGGTTTGAACCCCGGCTACGTCATACCAAAGACTTATTAAAATGGTACTAACAGTTGCCTCACTAGGCGCTCAGCATGAAGAGGTTAGTATTAGGGCTGGATGGTCTGGTGTCAGGATAATGTGAATGGGTGGGACATTATGCTGCATGTCTGCGGTTTGATGACCCAGTAGTAGACATCACTATAAACTGCTGAGCTGCGAATATTGTAGCGATATGACTGAAAAATTGTTTAAGCGAAGTTAAACAGCCAAAACACTCAAACACTAAGGTTTCAGGATAGGCATTGCTCCGCACATGCTTAAAATGACAGTAAATTCATTTGGCAACCATAATTGATGTATTAATTGTACCATTTTCTTTTAGTACCAACTTAATATTGTAAGAAGTCTTCTGCTGAAAACTCCATGTTGATCTGAATTTTCTTTTATGAAGAGTAGTGACAAGTTTTTCCTAGATGGCTGCAATGATGGCCATACTTAATATCAGATTGGCACTATAATAGAGAGAGTATCATAGATAGGGTCCTAAGTCAGAACTGGTCATGAGGGTAATCTGAGATAATTGTGTAACCCCATATTAATTTTTTCCTTCAGGTTATTGCATTTTTTTCAACATTAAGCCCGCGTCTGCCACTTTTGTTTGGCAGTCTCATTAATCGGAACTAATTACAATGAAACTTGTTGGCTTTTGAGAATGTTTTCTAGGTAGTAATGCGCTAATAATACGTACGAAGAGTTTAATGGCAATCCTGCAATCAATTCGCAGTAGATGTATTAAAAACCTTTTGATCATAAACGGAAGAAGAACCTGACCATGCCATAAGCATTTTTTGTCTATGGCTACTGCAGTTCTCGTGCTTTAAAAAAAATACTTGACTGACCATCCATCTAAAATCGGCATCATGTTTTGCAGGACCATTAATAATTAATTGGCTAACATGCTATTATGATAATACAGTAAATTTAAATGTGTATCTACTTACCATTGGTATATTGTGATGTTACGAACTGGACTGAAAAAAATGGACGATTGTTAGAATCTCCTTTCACTGAAGAATATTTTGTTGCAGAGGCTGATAATCTCAGCGCGCCTCGATTTGAGTGTAAGTTCTTAGAGAGTCTGACACGATCGCCTGCGGCAGAACGGTATGCCGTGACAAGAGATAGAGAGTCCAACACAGTAGATATATTTCCTATTGTAGAGAGTGATTCCAGTCGTACGGGGTGGACGAAAACCAATCATTTTACTCTAAGAAAAAAAATTAAAATAATTGTTAACATCTTAAACTCGTAGTCCCATCATGACCTCGACAACATCCAATCATTTTAAAATAAAAATAGAACTTGTTTACGTCGTTGCTACTAAGTTTCAATCAAGGTAAGTATCTAGATCAACAAGTGGTGTTTATAAACTAACAGTCAAGGTCAAATTATTTTCTGAAAAAAATATCTCTAGTGAATACATTTACATCATGTAATGAAAAATAATTTTTTCTAAACTGACAAACAATTAAATTGAAATAAATATGTATTATATCAGATATAATTAAATGAAATATACATAACAGGTCGGCAGTCGCTAATTTCCTGATCTCTTCGGTGCCTTCCAATAACCACAATAACTAGAATATACAGATTACATTACAATATCTTTTATTCCCGATCAATATATCGCCTTTCATCGCGGTTATTATTATCCATCGTACAGACAGTTCTTGTATCGATATCGAGCTGATTACGTTTAGTCTGTGAATTGATTCTACGCCAGCGATATTTGAATGCTCCATGTCGTTTTGCCTGTTTTCCACACATGATGAAAACACGCATTATATATCTGATTAATGGATTCTCATCACGCTGTGGCTTATGGCTGAAATTCAATCGGGTTTCAACGCTGCGGTAAATATATCCTGGTAAATGTTTCTAACATGGATATTTCGCCAGTCTAATTACTGGCTGCGAGCCCATCGCGAATGCAGTATCGCCGCCGTAACGCACTTTCTCGCCATTGGGAATTTTATGTATCTCTACCGTTGAAATTAATTAATAAAATTAAAATGTATCTTCGACATCTCGCAAATATCCAAGTGATTGTGTTTCGCCGATTCACCGTTGTGACCCTCATTGCGTAGTCAGTCTTCATTATAACCCTGCGACGCATGCAGTACAATCTTATAGACATTTGAAATTACTATTTCCGAGTTCTACATCTTTGACGTTTCAAAGGAACAGCGTCAGTCAAACAACAGGAGACGCAGACTAATTCGATCCGGACAATTATTGTCGGGCAATCAGAGTCAGACATGACTCAACTGATGCTTGATTTAGTCATGAGAATGTTCAAATGGGAAAAGTTATACTTAATCGGGGAATCCACTGATGATCGGAGGTGTAATGACGTTCCCAAGGATTTGAATAACATTGCTAGGGATGTATCACTAGAAGAAAATGATCCAGCTAGTCTTTTATCTGCAATATCGACGTGGCGCCATTCATAGATGGCCTTAATGGCAACATAAAGAACTTGCATTTATACAAAGATGAAACGTTTGACAATATCTAACCAAGGGGTTTTGTTTTTCATGGCCGATACAAAAAACACATCTTCTTTCTTTGACGCAACAAATACACACAAATCCAGAACGTTTTCCGGGAGAATGCCCACTTCCTAATGGTATTCAACGTTGTAGACTCACAAACAAATATTCACACAGGATGGTGTTCCGGCAATATGGATAACAATGGTTTTAAGAACTTATTTTCTCACGCACAGTCGACCCGATTATGTATTTATCAAGCATATTTGAGCAAGTCTACGTGATGGATTCATTATCGGTATCGACAGCAATTGTAAACTTCCATTAATAATACCGAACCAAAATATTGTCGCATGAGAAACTACCTAACTACCTACCTGGGCGTGGTGCAGTTAAAGAGCAATTACATGCTTGTCAATCAGCCTGTGAAGTATTCAATCCGGAATTCGAAGAGACATTTGCGATGATGATCAAACCCACAAGGAAAACTGACATGACAATGGCGGAAACCGATCAGACAATTGAAAAACGTCATCCAGGCAACTACAACGTCGACAAAACGTTTGTTTGCTTACTGACTTGATACATCAAACAATGTCATCTAAGACTATTTAAACACGCTAATAAATCGAGTGCTGAACGAGCAGTTCTTGTATTTCAGAACCAAATTGGCCACCTGAAAACCGGCAGCATTAAACTAGGTGATATCGGCAAAAGGATTACCATGTCGATTGGGGAAATTCGTATTGAGTTTTGGTGAACGCAAATGATCTAAGATTATGTAGTATCAAGAGCGGCCACCAGAGATTATGGTGAGGGACGAATCAAACGCAATGGCGTCATAATGACAGGACAAGTCACCATCACCAACCAACTAGATTCTGCTAAGGCCAGTATCAACACACGAACTGTTTTGGTGTTGTTCGACGTCATACTTGCAACATAGCGTGATAATAAATGTTAGATATACCATATGTATTTGCCACAATTTGAGATGACTCAACAGTCAAAACAAAACTTTGCATATGAATCTTGCGAGTTTAAAATTGAAAGTAATAAAATTGCACTTCTTGTTATGATCATTTTTGCCTATATTGATCATAACGTTCTGTGCATACATGAGGAGTAGGAAAACAAGAACTAAGCCACCTCCCCCCGAAAAAAAGAAACAAAATCAAGTGTCATCCTTGCTAATACTAGCAATTGTTATCCTCGATAATACTATTAACCATATTGGGAGTGGGTAACATAGAAATATAGCTTCTTTTTTAAATTCATATTTTGAAGCACACATTTGAAGGAAAATACATTCTATGACAATTCAACAGGGAACCCAAATAATTAGAAAACGATGTTAGACTCTAAACTCTCAGTTCTACTTGTAATCCTGAAAGTTTGCTATTCACTTATATAATCTATACAACCGAATCCATCATATTTATAAAGGCGTTTGTCAATAGTCGTTTATAAACTATACTCTTGATAGCATAAGGTGACAGCTACAATATTTCCTTCTTAACATAGGACTTCTTTTACTCTAGAAAGTAGGCATAAAGAAATGGAAGAAGACGCATGTTAGGAAGAGGAGGAAGAACATGTTTTTGTATTGAAGGTATAATGTTGCGACCGTGCAAGCATTCTTTCAGTCATAACATATTCTGGGTTTACATGGTACTGGCTTGAGGTGAAATGAATGCAGAATTTTGATTGTGGTGCTTGCATTGATTTTTCTGTATAATAAAAGGCTTGAACGAAAGAAGAGTTTACAGAGAAGAACGAAGAAATGTGTACTATTTATGATGTAAATAAATACAATATAAATTGTGTTCTACTTTTTATTCTGTTCTCTTTTTTCCTTTTTCTAATACTCACAGATCACAATTACATTGACATACATATTAATACGTTTACTTCACGACCATACGTTTACTATACAACATAAGCAAACACAATCGTTTTTAATACACAAGATTTCATGCATACTTTAAGAATCAACAATTCTTAGCATAAATGTTTTAAAAACTAAATTTGATAACATCAATGTATAATCCTATTGATGGAGACTTGTACTAATCCTATTATAGAAACTCCCTATAAAATAAAACCTTCAAATAAAAATCTGGACGAACCCGAAATTTGTATAAATCAAAATCTGGAGAAATCCGAATTGTAGACAAATCCGAAATTCCAGAAAATTTCATATCAAGACAATTTCTAAATTTGTGTAAATCAAAATCTTGGCAAATCCAAAATTTCACATTATAATAAAATAACACTTTCAGAGATGGTTTTTAGCTGAATAAAATTAGTCATGACTGATACAAATTTGGATTTAGGATTTTGCAATTTTGCTCCGAAAGGAGACGGACAGTTCTGACCTCTGAGGGCGTATTTATAGTCTCTGTACCCTTGGAAAACCTCGGGTGTTTACACAAACACAAACAACGGGGACACTGGAGGATGTCCGATTTGGGTAAGAAACGAGAACGCTACCATTCTCGCGCTTAAAAAGATCGAATTATGGGACAAAGGGTTCATTACAAACCTAATGGAGCAAGATTGGAGGCAACGTAAAATATCGCAACCTAATAATAAAAAAGTATATAACAGTTACTCGAAACATAGTGACGAGTTGAAATAATCATGACAATGGATGAAATGAGTGTCGGCCGACATGTGCTTTCAACGAGGGACTATCTCAAGGCAACGTAATCATTGGAAAGATGGTACATGCACGCATCATTTTACATAACTGTACTATACTTATTTTTAAGATAAAATTGAGAGACTAGCGTAGCAATAAAGACTCTCTGGTTTATGTCTTCCAAGTTCAAAAATAAACGAATAAAATGAATCGAAGCAAACAGAAGGTCAAATATTGAAAACATTTTTGTATTTACTACGAAAAGAAAAACACTAAACACACTTTTAAACAGAATGGCTTTAAATATATTAGTCGTGGTTGTTCAGATGTAATTGAAGCTCACATGGAAAGATATATGATGTAGAAACCGTAGTTATCTACAAGGGACGTTATTAACCTAGATCAGCAATCATTATATGGGTCTGCACCTACGAAGTCCGTCCATATTTATAGCTTGGGACAGGCTACTGTGACCCTAAAGTGGAACTGTCAAAATATTTAGGACATTTATCAAGTTTTATAGAAGCAATTTGATTTTTGAAAATTGATTGTTGATTCGAATATGCCTTTAAATAACCAGTACACAATTTTCTCGTCGCTCAATATGTAATATGTTAATTTTGTAGCCATGTCTTGATGAAGTTACTGAAGTTTGAAATCAAGTATAAATATATATAGTATGTGTTCCAAAAAGGATAATTAACTATTCAAGGTATATTGGTGACTCTTCAACTAAAGAAATAGATCGACTTGAGAGAAGTGTCTTGCGAGAAAACATATTTTAGCCGCTTGCAAACTGAATGGGAAAACACGGTACATTATTCGCTTGAATCCTTACTTCCTTCACCAGTTTAGATAGATCCTGAAATGTGTCTAGGTTAAACAAGTGAGTGTTGATTGGTTGTGAAACATACTGCTTCACTTCGGCTCGTCCTTGGTCGGAAGATATTCCAACTATCAGACCATATACCTGCACCTTGTTAGCATTGGGAGGGAACGTGGCAGCCTTTAGCTCATTGGCAGCTTGTATGGCGTTATATCCACAATTAGACTCTCCGTCCGTCAAAATAAGTACCTCCTTGTCCACGTAAGCGTTGTTTCTGACTCCTGCAATAAGAACAACATTGAATCAATGTTTGTATTAAATATATTTACTTAGATTGCTAACGAATTTAATTGTTTGATTAAGTGGATGTGTATTGCTTGTTTGATTTCTTCTGTTACAGCACATGCATTAATCATGAAAGAACAGCTCTTAGGCTATAAGATTCTTTTCCTTGCAAAAATCTTAGTATTCACCCGCGATCTAAATTATGCACATGTTGCAACTGCTATTGTTTGGTTTGCTACTTTACGTCACAGCGACACATGTAGCTTATTTAGTGCCCGGTTTGCAAGTGAAGGAAAACAATGAACAGTTTTGCAAACTTTACCTATTCCATCTACTTTAAAGGTTCTAATTTTGCAACCGTGATACGTTTTGTGCATGATAAAATGGCATACTGTTATAATGAAGCTTTTAAGAGGCCATGACTAATACAATTTGCCAGTATATAAGGCCTGTGTAGTACATATGTTCGGTATATATTAATGAATTTAAATACAGGTTCTCGTTCAAAGAGCATTGCAATTTTGGAGAAGACGCATAAAAAGGAGGCATTGGTAGGTGACGCTGTTCTTAAGTTTAACAAAAAAAAAACAAAAAAAAAACGGAAAATACATTTGACATCAATTTTAATTCGGCTGAGATGATGTTCTCATTACTGGAAACTTATTAACACAAGGTTTATGTATGACACAAATTATTTACAACAGCTTTTGCAACGGCGTTGAAACAAAGAGTAAATTGTTTAGTCCTTGGCAGTAAAAGCAACGCAAATTAGAGTCAGTCTACAACAAATACGTGTATATTCGACTCTGCTCATCTATGTTTATGTATGTTACCGGTTGAAGTATTTAACTAGGTCACACTATATCTGTTCTGTCTTTCCTTCACTGATACAACTAAAACAGTCAAAATAATCCAGCTATCTGGCTTATATGAAATATACCTTATTGATTTCATAAGTAAATAAAGAATATATCTCATTTGGAGTCTCACTACATTATGAATAATATTCAATCCCGAAATGCCATTTTAAACGATTTACACCATTGACAAAAAGATGAAAGTAGAAGCCATTATAGGAAATTTCTGAAGTATAGTTCATCTTCTTCATTACCTTTGTTACTGCTGAGAAACATGTTTAGTGCTGCTTTGAACGCATCTCCTGTACAGGTGGAACTGCGCATGTATTGTATATTCTGTATTGCATTCTTTAAAACTGCAGTTGGGAACTTTTGACCGAAGAAAAATTCTTCTTTTGGCTTGTCGGAGAACTGGATTAGAGCCGCTTGATGGTATTGTATCTCTTTATTTAGGAACGGGTCTGTCGGGCATAAGAGCCCAAGTATCTCTGCAATGTCTTTCAGAGCTTGATTAAAGCTTTCAAGAGTAATACTTCCGGAGGAATCCATCAAGATTAGAAGATCTCTTGTATTGCCAAGGGTCCTTTTGGGTCTAGTTGATTGAGTTGTTCTGCGGAGAAAGTTCTCAGTAAACAATTTGGCAGTCTCATTTACTGTGAGTTTTCTTCCCGCTAAAATTGTGAGAGAAATTCGATTTCAAAGAAAGACTATAAGTACTTGTGCACACCATCTGATCCGTCTAATTTGATTCATAATCTGTCTTTTGAAGCTTTCCGTAAACATATATTAGGATAGATTTTTTTTTTGATATCTGCTAAATTCAAAAGTGGACTGATCGGAAGTTCAGGTTTATGTATGTATGTATGTATGTATGTATGTATGTATGTATGTATGTATATATGAAATTCAAGAATACTTTACGCAAAAGAATGTCGAGATAATGAGCGTATGTTAAGAAAAAGAACACAATTAAAATAAACATTTCTTCAGCTAGTTTAGTCCACAAATTCCTTAAAAAAGAGCTTCTGGTTCACGCTTAATTATAATCATAAACTCGGGATCCATAGCAAATCCTGTCTTTGATTTTTCTCATCATGGCCCTTTTTAGGTAAATATCAATGTACTTATGTGTTATTAATAATTACTTTAAAAAGTAACAAAGACTGAAGTATTTATTAACTTCAGTTAATTTGTCACAGATTAACTGATCGATGTACATTACCATCTATCATGTTTTCAGTTACTCATTTGATTACCTTTGGTCTCTTTCTTTATGTTATGTGAACTATTGTGTAACATTAATATTTCGCCTACTAAACTCGAAAGCTATGCCGTTATATTGAAAAGTGATTTACACTTTAAAGACAACCGCCACCCGTTGTTGTTATTGCTTTTTTTCTCAACATGTTGCTACTTATATCAAATGTTTGGTTGCAATTCAAGTTTGAAATTTGCTTTTATGAAACTGTAAAACTATTGTAATCAGAAAGAATTCATCTTATGGGCTTTATGTATTTTATCTATTGCAATTACTTCTATTTAAAAAACTGTCTTATTACTCATTACCTCTATTGATTAAAACTTGGTAATCAGGTACAGAAGGTTACCAAATCTACTTATAACACTATATTTCTGACACTGTATAAGGTTAATCTGCATACGTAATAGGAACTGAATAGTCTACTGACCTGGTTTGGTTTCTGTAACTTGAGGGCATGGCGTGCCACCATTAGCTGGATAAGCAAGGATAGTCCTGCTGCGCTCATACTCACCAAACCCACCTGGCCCAGCCCAACTTGTCCATTGGCTGACCTGACAATCCACCTTTACGTTGGTAAAAAGGAATGCTGAAGCGGCGCCTAAATAGGCTATAACAAGGAACAACAATGACTGCATTTATGTTAGGTACTGGGTTGTACTGTCTCTAGTTTTCTGAAAGAAGAATGACTTTATTAACCAATATTCAAATTGTTTGAAATGTTGAAAAGCAAATAGAAGTGTCCAGTTAAAACTGATAAAATAACGAATTAAATACTCAAGCTATTACAATTAATGTTACTAGTACGCCTAATACTACTTCTTTAACAACATACGCGCCTATTATAACATCAACACCTATTATTTACTACCTCGAATGAAAGAACTATGATATTTAGTACCATCACCACTCGTTGCTATTAATATTTTTACAGCTTTTGCTACCACTTCCCCAATTTTAGCTAATGTCGTCAGAATAATAATCTCATATCATGCTGCTAGTTGTCATACAGACATAACCAATAATAATAATAATAATAATAATAATAATAACAATAATGTATCACTAATACGACAACAACAACTACTACTAATACTACTAGCTCTGCTCCTACTATAACAACAATTAATACTGTTACTACTATTTTCCAAGTAATACTAATACTGATACTACTCATAATATTACTGGATCTGAAGGATGGAAATCAACAATATATTCCAGTGTAGCTGTCATTACATTAGGACTACATAAGCTACCACACCACAATAGAACGAAAAAAATGATCCGAAAAGACGCGATGTCAAAGGAGTTGAGCTAAATTTCACAAACCTATTGTGTGACCATAGCAAACTTGTTCAATATCAGTTAAACGGAAACGAGGTACAAACATTTACAGTGAAAATAAAACAAATTAAACATCGATTTGGAGTTAGAAATATACTTACATTTGACTGGTTTTGACGTTCTGGCCTTTTCAACATTGGATCTCCATTTATATACATTTTGTCAGTACACATCTGACCAATGGGAGATGAACAAGGACCAGTTAAATATGCCATTGCAGTGTCATTCTTTTTATTCTATTTATTGTATCCATGGATGTCTGCACTCATAAATCATAAAGCTCAAACATAATAATGCAAATTTACACACTTCTTCCTCTTCCTGCTCTAAGTTTTGGAATCGGCGTATTAATTGTAGATGATAAAATATGTGTAAACAGTTATCAAAAGCACCAAAACAAATTATTTTTTCAGTCACAATATTCTTCTCATTTAAATTGTAATTCTCTGCATTTATATACATTTTGTCAGTACACATCTCTCCAGTGGGAGATGAACAAGGAACAGTTAAATGTGGCGTTGCAATGTCATTTTGTTTACTTCTGTGTGTTGTATCCATGGATGTCTTCACTCATAAATCATAAAGCCCAAACGAATGATAAAAATGTACATTCTTCTTCCTCTTCCTGATCTAAGTTTTGGAATCGGCTTATTGATTGTAGATGATAAAAATGTGTAAACAGTTATCAAAAGCAAAACAAAACATAAACAATTTACAGTCACAATATTGTTGTTATTAAAATTATGATTCTCATAACAAAGAAAAATAATGAGAGAATATAAAATCAGAAAATAACGGTTCAAATTTTGAATGTATTAAACTAGAGATTTTACTCAAGAACTGCAGGTGAAGACACAACGTAATCAACAAAAGACTCAACTGTTCAGGTGAATTGACATATATCTGTAGCACTTGCCATACGTCTTTTGAAGAAGAATATATTTAGTGACATGGTCGTAGAGCTAATTACACTTGAATTTTAGGGATTGTTTTTGTTGTTGTTGTAATTACTAGTCATTAAAATAAGTCAACGGAGACAATAATAATAATAATAATAATAATAATAATAATAATAAATAAATAAATAAATAAATAAATAAATAAATAAATAAATATAAATAATAACATCAACAACAATAAATCACGGCGGCTACATTTTCAATTATCAACGTGCGTTTTTTACGGATTTGTACCACAATAGACAAATTTGGTCATCTATTTGAAACTAAATATCACACAACTGTTATGTCTTAATTATGAACATGTGAACAATCAGACTATATCAAAAGGGCAGAAACTGAGAAAGAACATCCCATTCGCAAGTTATTTTGCAATTGAATAACTTCTGCTAAAGAGCTATTGTATTAAAAACTAATAATACAATTAAAACCTGGTTGCATCACACTAAAATCTATTGAATCGTAATGTTGTCAGTACTGTCAGGTTTTTTTCTTTCTTCTTTTTATCTTTTCATTTTTCTAATGTCGCCGTGTATGAGTGGTATTAGACTCTGCTTGGTATTTAATCTAACTAGAAACAGAAAAAAATGAAACAAACTTATAAAAAGATGAAAATTGTTTGGTGTATCAAAGGGGACGATTTTATGTTTTATTTTAGTGGCAAATTGCACACACTAACTCATTTAAATTAGCACCTTTGGACCAAAGTTTGTTTAGAAGTCTTTTCACTTCACTGACAAAACATTAGTTTGGAAAGTGCAAAGGAAATACATTAAGCAAAGGTTAGGAACTTGGATCAAAATAAAGCGATAATAAATGTTCTAGCTCACCTATAATACTATAAAACTGAAGCAGTTCCGATATCTTTTGGAACGAAATTTTGATTAAATTGAGAGTCTGGAAACATTTTGAATTAATATAATTAAAGTTGATCTTGATCCAAAGTAGTAATGCAGAATGAAATAACAATCTAGGTGAACTTGTAAAATCCACCCAATCTCAGATATATAGAGAGGCCTTTGACACAAATGCACGGTCATCTCATACAATAAATAGTGAAAATATTTTAATAATTGATTTATTTTGAAAATATTTACACTTGTTATATTCTTTTTGTCTGACTAAAATAATGTATCACATTACGTTCTAGCTGAGCTGGCGTATTTTTGTACGAAAAATAAAATATACTCAAGCGAACCTGACAGTGAAGACTGGAAAAATGATAAACGCACAACTTGTAGACGTCTTTACGTTTCCAATGTGCTGTTGCCAAGAGTTGAAAATTATAAGCGCACATCTTTATTCTTGTCTAGATTTACCTAAAGCCAGGGGAGACAATTCTTTTCCTGGAATTTAAACAGTTTACTCACTGTTAAAAAAATATTATTTCATCTCTCTATTAATTGCAGGCCAGCGTGATTCTGTGTAGGTAGGTAAGAACCTTTCGCAACATAAATTATCTTTGAAATCAAAGTTTGGCAATGAATTGAAAACAAGTAAAATCAAAGAAAAGTTCACTGCATAAAATTCAAAGTCCCTTTTTATTATCTGGTTAAAGTCGCTATAGGAGAGTAACACTGAATCATCTACCGAGAAAAGAAAGGTTTAATTATATTATCCATAATTACATGTAGTATTTATATAGTTTCTATGGATATAAACGTTATTAGATAGGACGTATTTTAAATAAGGAGTTTGAATAATAATAATAATAATAATATTAACAACAACAACAAACAAGGATAACACGCTTGGTCATGAAAGACCCATCTACCACGTGGTCCTGAAAGAATTAACACACTCAGGTTTAGAACTGACACGAATATCGACATATTTGAATTAGGATATTTTCTTGAGAATACTTGAATAGCAACATGTTGCCTAATATTTTTTTTGTTTACCGTCTTTTTAAAAAAACAACGAAACGGTTTAAACCTGTTAAGTAACATGCAATTCAAACTAACTCTCACAAATGTCAAAAACAATCTGAACAACAAGTGTGTTGGTGGTAAGCTGATAAAGAACAAAAACAATTTTTGTCATATCAAAGTCAACTAAGTCTGTTGGAATCAATCATGTAGAGTTTCGAAAAAACGAAACGTTGTCAGATGATCGTTCCGCATCGATCCGTTATAGTTAAATACATAAACCTATACCACTCTCAACACCACCCATCTTGATCATAGTTCTTTGGAACATTAACTCCAATCTAATTGCCAATATTTTCTTTTATTAAAGTTTTACTTAAGTAAACGGCTTTGGAGTGACCAATATGCTCAACATTGGACACATTTCTTTGTATCTTTTAAACACAGTAATGCATGTGTCAGCTTCCCATCAATAAAATGTTCATTGGTCACTTTACATGATTTGATAACATAATCATTTAAGTCGTAGGGGTCAGGGAGTTTGATATTACAAAAAAACTCTGATTTTACTTTTATTTAGCACAGAACTATTGCTATCACCATAAACTGCCAAATTTGCAGCGATAATATACCTTTACCTTTCGTATGCATTGCAAAAAATGATTTCACTCTTAGTTAGAGATCCTTCTTTATACAGGAAATATAATTGTTTACTCCCAAAGGTAATTATCATGTATCTGGTCCTGGTAGACGTTAGATTAATACTATCAACAGACGCCACAGTGTCATTTCATATTCTTGCAATATACATCTAACGCATGTTTATGTAAATACCCGTTTATGGGTTTCAGTATAAATAATTATTTTATGTAATATAAATATGAGTTCTTATGTCGTACGAGAAAGACCATAGTCCGATTGGTTTATTTAAAACGTATTCATTAAAATTACAAAGTGCTCATTGAATTTTGAAATAAATTATTATTCTGGGATATTTGTGAATTCATTGAAGGACATTATGGATTAAATTTGTGATGGTTTTACATCTTTTTATTAACTATTTTAAACGCTAGACTCGTAATAATGTGCAAGAAGTTAAATAATGAAACAAATAAACGCGTTCATAGGATTATCAGTAACTTTAATCAGGTCATCTACATAGTAATATAAATATGACTGCATTTCATGTTTCTACCCGATACGACTTTTCTTTTCAGTCTTGCAAACATAATTAGACTTTTTTTAAAATGTCCATAAGTTCAAGTGATTAGATAAACATTTTGAGATAGATAATTAAAAATGTATATCTTGCCGGTCTCTTGTAACAAGTTATTTTATTTCTGTAAATATTCATGGACCCGAAGCTCGACAATTCTTCTGTGTGTCTATCCCTCTCGCTCGCTCTTTTTTTCTCTCTCTCTCTCTCTCTCTCTCTCTCACACACACACACACACACACACACATACACACACACACACACAGAGTGACAGGCTTCTCATTAGGCAGACAATGCAGCTGCACGGTACGTCCAACTCCACGTTTTCTATTTAAAATCGCTCTATCGGGCTTTAGTACTAAATTTATTGTGTTTCTTAAGTCTTGCTAAAACAGTTAACTTCTCTTAAATAAAACTGTTTTCAGTTTATTGTATTTACGTTTCATTGGGCGAAACTATATTACTGTGAAGATGAACTTTAGCGTTACGTTTTTGCATGGTAAATATAATGCAATGGAAATGCAAGCCCTGTATCTTCTACGTGCTCCTTTAATATCCCATCAAAGCCACGTAAGTAGTGACTCGAGAACTGCAGAACTTTGTGGAAACCTCAAAAATTTAATAACATTTATTAGACACTTTTATATTTTCTTTTATTGTAATTCAAATATTTTATAGTACTAACTCAACCTGAAATTATTATGCTATTTTTTTAATAAAAATTCATAATATATGATATTAATATATTAAACGCAAAACTACTAGAACATGTTTTGTCATTTCTCCATTTATGTCTGACTAGAGTCCGGAAAGAGATTAAAGAGAATGTATTCATATTACTTTGAAAGGTCTCCAAGATAATATCCATACTGCATATTATATTTGTATTGCCAAGCAGGTGAGTTAAAAGAAATATAGTATCCAGCCAAATGATGACGTCAACACTCACTCCATTAGAATTTATTTATTTCAATTACATTTAATTAGTGGTGCAAAGGAAGCTTATAGTGCTAAAATATGAATATCAATATTGAGAGCAATATTGTATCTTCAGTGAAGAATACAGTAACCTTAATTAATCAAACAAAAGACAATTTTAAGAAAAACGCTAAAACGATAACACGCCCAGGAACGTATTTTGTTTACCTCATAATCCAGCCTTTATAATAATTTGGGACCCTTTCAGAAATGATATCAAAGTCAAAAACATGATCCACTGATCGGATTTAAATGCAATTTTGACTGGTGTGATTCAGTCTACATCTTTGTCATATTTTATATCAATCCACCATATTTTGAATAAAAGTTAGAATCGACCTACTTGTTTTCATTCCTGGCAATAAAATTGCCCTCTATATATATGTGACTTTGATTAAATATAATGAAACAGGAGAAAGCAGTTCTCTTTGTGACCTTGTTCAATCTAAACATCAATCAGCTACATCAACATTTTCTGCCACAAAAAGCACACCCATGTCACGGCGAACAAGATTTGGTTAATTTAGTTTGCACGAATCAACAACTATCATATTCCTTCCATCTGCTTAAGTATCGCTTCGACTTTGAATACTATGTATTGGGGTGTAACTGCTGTGGGTGCGGGCAACGACAGTAATACATCTACGAATGCAATTGCAATGCTTCCAAGAGGGGAACAGTTTAACTTGGATTTGTGTAATTTTCCTTGCAAGATTCTTTGTCAGCGCCAGTGATAATAGCATCACCATATTATCACTCTTTCGTTGGATGATTTTGGAAAGAGACAGACGGAAACATGAGACAGGTTTTGCAACTGCAGAAATAAGCAGGACAAACATTTTTATTACAAACAAAAGCATGAACAGGAAAGAATAAAACAAGAAGAAGAAGAAGACGAGAAAAATAAAAGTTTCGTTGTATACATGAGGATCGCTCGTCCTGGTTCCCCCTCTCCAGGCCCTACCCTAATTTCTAAAATCACTCCCAAAAGTGCAGTTAGGATTTTCGTCACGCGTTGAGCCGTACGTAGGCAAGGACTGAGATGAAAAACGGTACAATCACGTCGTCTTCCAACTTTCATGTGCTTGAGACGCCACGGAAGACATAACAATAATGTGATACAAGAATAATTACTTTAGATTCCTGTGGTGTTCCTGGTAATCATTAGATCGCATTCTCGTCTAGTCCTAGCGCCATTTTTTATAACTTCGATTCGTATGGGCTGGTGCCGAGGCGGGACGTTCGTGATTATGTTCACTGCTTCACAAATACATGTGATTGACAATGTTATCCGCACAAACAATGACAGATATACCAAAATGTATCCTGGAAGCCATGTTGTTGCACTCATAAATACCGGATCATATAGTCCGGTGACTGCTGTACATTAATAAACAGCGCAGTTATAGCTATCGCAATAACTTCCATCACCAACAAAACCTTTGTTTGGTCATCGACTTGACACATCAAACATTGCATGAAAAACTATCTGAACAAACTATTGAACCTAGGGTAGAACGCCGTTTTTGTTTTTCATAACCAAATTGGCAGGCTGAAAACCAGGAACATTAATATAGGCGATATTGCCAAATTGATTCCCACGGCGAATGGAGGAATATTTCTTGAATTTTGTAGAATGCAAAACGATCTTTTACGCGCATCCGACTGCGACGGTGTCATGAAAAAACATGTTGATGACGGTGATAAAGCTCTGGAGAAAATAAGCAAGCTTTAAAAAGAATATTATGAACCTTTAAAGTTATTTAATCGTATGTGTGGCACTCACGGTAAAGACAGAATAATCATTGATAACGTGTCTTTGGGATTTATTGTCGGGAACACAAGGAGGTCTAGTTGAAATTTGCTGATATCGCCACGGAACTGGCTTGTTTGGACAACGTTGATGTTAAATTATTATGGTCTGAACTAGATCTCCTTAAGGCCGATATCAACGCACCCACGAACAGTTTTGGTTCGTGATCACCGCAGCAATATATTATGAAAATTATCTGTTATCTCTATTTTGTTTTTTGTATATTGATTTACTCACCTTTTTAGTTAACTGATTTAATTGTTTTGTTAAGTGTGTGTGTGTGTGTTGATTGTTTGATTGAGTATATTACAGTGCATGCATTAATCACGAAAGGATAGTTATTGGGCCGTAAGACACTTTTCTGGACAAATATCCCAGTATCCAACCGCATACAAAATTACCAACATGTTGTAACTGTCATTGTTTAGTGTGGTGCTTTGTGGCACAGCAACACATGTAGCATTTTAGTGCTGAGTTTGCAAGTGAAGGAACAAAGTTCTGCAAATGATTTAATCCTAGCTTGGCGTACACCATAGCATGAACGATTTTACAAACTTTATCTATTCCATCTGCTTGAAAGGTTCTAACTTTGCAACCGCGGTACGTTTATTGCATGAAAACATTGCAAACCGTTTAAACCAAGCATTTAAGTGGCCATGACTACTACATTATGTCAATAAATATGTCGTCAAGGCCTAGGTAGTGCACATGTAAAGTATATATGAATTCATTTAAACACTGAAGGGCAATGAAATGTATGAGAAGAAAAATGAATGGAGACGGGAGAGAATCGTACGTCTCGTTGTTATTATGTCTGCTAAATAACAAGAAGAATATATTTAATCTCAATGCTTATTCGCCATGAGATGGTGTTCATTGTATTGGAAACTTATCAACACATGGCTTGCTATTAATATTTCTACTGTTTCTGCTACCACGTCCCCAATTATATTTAATGTCATTAGAATATCTATATCAAATGCT
>CM068841.1:86936767-87059267 GCA_028554795.2 Sinohyriopsis cumingii
AATTAAAGGCTTTTAAAGATTAATGGTTATTGACACGGACAAAATAATTAATTAAACAATTGATGCAGTTTCTTGGAAGGAGGTAGAATCGCAATTGAGAGATTGACCTTAATTTAAATTTTGTAACTTAAAATACATAAAAAATGTTATTAAAAAATATCAAAGACCATTACAAATATGAATCCTTGACATTACTGTCAGAATTTTTCTCATACCCATCCACATAAATAAACCACCCTCCAATAGCAACACAGCTTTAACTTCACTGGATGAAGAAAGTAAATCGATTTATGTCATATAAAATTCCATGAAGGTATCTGATCATTTAGCCATGTACGAGTCCAACGCATATGTTTAATAGGACTGCTTCTTGTAGCCTGTGTGATAGTCATTATCACGTATCTTGTCGGATAGTGCATGGTAAATGCAAGGTCCCCATTGACACTGTTCGATTACTGGGGATTAAAAATATAAATGAATCGATTTTTATTTGTCGCATTCAAATCCGCAAAACTCCACCAATGCATGCTAGGTCTTATGTCAAATTTGTTTTTTTATTTGGCATTCAGCCATACAGTCTATGGAATATATTTTGGTTCTGTTAAGACAAGAATAGTTAATTATTTATAATTATGTTTTTCTTTTGTCATTACGATTTACAGCAATCTGAATTGTCTAACCCTTTCGAATTTTCATACATACACAGACTTCTCACTTAACATTCCAATTGTGAATCAAATACTAGACCTTTTTGAAATAAATGAGATATCTTTGCTAGTAATACAATTAAAATATACTTTAAAGGAATAATTAAAGAAAAATCTTACATATCTTGATGTGTAAGACATGACGGTACCGTGAAAAATACTCAGTGTGTGAATGTGTGTATGTATGTATGTATGTATGTATGTATGTATGCTATGAAATCTGTATTACTTTGTAATATGGAAATTTGAAATTTGTTTTGCAGAATAAAATAAACAAAATAAAAGGAAAAGAAAAGAGTAAACTTTGCGGATACAGGTGGTGTAGACTCCACAACCTTTGCTTTACGAGCGTTACGCTTTATCGAACTGCTCTGCAAACACTTAAGCCTGTATACAATCATGTATCGTCTTCATGCGTACGATTTTAACCTTGAGCCAAATACTTGACACTAATGAAGTGCACTATAAATGAAAAAATATACATCGTCTGCTTAACATATCATGATGTGAAGACAAGACGGTATAAATTTTCCACTGTAATTTGTATACAGTCCTAAACATTGATGAAATAACGAACAACGCCGTGTTTTGCCTGAGAAGAACGAAACAGACCGTGGACGATGGATTTAGATTTTTAACTGAAGTGGGGCCTCCTCTTTAAAGGAGAAGTGGAGAAGTGGGTGTGGCGGAAAAAATGCATTGCTTCTCTCTGATTGGCTGTATATACATCATGAATCTTCACTCATTGTTTTGTATCATTGCAGCTTATGAATGTTATTAAATTAGGAATTTATTTAGCTAGTTATGTTGAATTAAATTATAAGGATTAGCTGTTTATCTGTTTTAAATTCAATGACGCATGAACCGATAAAATCTTTGCAAAAATTGTATAATCCGCATCGGAGATCATACAATTTTTTGTTACATCGGATCTTGGTTCATACTTCGTTGAATTTTAACAACTAAAATAGGCAATGCTTTATTAAACATGTCTTGTTCATTATCATAAACAATGAATCACATGGAAGAAGTGAGACAACTGGTCGCTGATACTTTATGACAACTTGGCACATTATATCTGCTTGTATCACAATCTTTGCGCAAACGATTTACTTATTGTAACATTACCGATATTTTTGACGAAAACTGCAACCTTTATTAATCATAAAAATGTTGTCCTAGCAGTTTCACCCAGCGTGGGTAGCATGTTTGAAGATATGTTGTAAACAATACGTACCGCAAGAGAGTTAAATGCAAATGCTTCACTTTATAGTTTTCAAATCTGAACAACGCTTTAAATGTAAAAGTAATTAAAGCATCTATATGCTAAAATCAAATGCAATAAATTATGTCATCTATATACAATTTTTCCCCCTCAATTATGTGACATATGTGCAAATTCATATTTACTAAATTATGGAATTGATTTCTTAATTTAAGATTACAAGAGGAATAACATTGTTCTGATTCTAGTGACTATTCCTTTACTTTATCAACTTTCCTATCCAATTATTCTGAATTTAAATTTTTGGGAAAGGTAATTTATTTCTACAAATGCATGTAAACGCTAAATTAAGGTGTATGTTACCAAATTTAAATGTTCTGTTTAGAGTTGAATGCCATCAAATCATTGAAGAGAACGGTATTTCAAGCAATGATCTTTTTATCTTTATAAATTTAAGCACAGATTACAAGAAGAAAAGAAAAACAAATTGTTTGCTTTTCAGTGTTTGAGCATGTTTCTGTGACGAAACAATGTGCTCCAAATGATTGAATCCCAAATTGCTGTACTAATAATAATAATAATAATAATAATTGCTTTATAATATTAGAGAAGACATACAAACATATGCAACGACCAGATTACAAAACCAAACACCATAAAATTACAAAATTAAGACATGCTGACAATATTTAAGTAAGTAAACGTTATTAAGTCTTTAAGTATGTTCTAGTTCTCTAAATAAGTGAGCTTTCAGAGCACTCTTGAATGAAATAACTGTGTTCTTGTGTCTAAGATATGTGGACAGTTTCTTCTACGTTGGGACCCTGGTACGCGGAAAACATTGTCCACACGACTTTGTTTTAATAGTTGGAATAATGAGAATGCGATTATAGGAAGAGGAGCGCAAGTTTCTTGGTGGGGTATTCACATGGTTGAAGTCAGGTAAGTATATTAATCAAAGAAATATAGCATAATGAACACTATTTCTGTTTGACTCTGGATCGAACGGGTATCCAAGTGAAGGTTATAGAGCAGGGGGAGGTGTGCTCAGTTCTTCGTATTCTAATGATGATCCGAGCAGCCGTGATTGTAACTTTTTGAAGTTTCTGTAGTAGATACTGAGACGAACCAGATATAAGTGAATTACAGTAGTTTAGTTTGGAAAGGATAAAGGAACAGTGTTGAAGTGGCATCAAAGGAAAGAAAATTCCGAATGGTGTTGATGAATCACAGCTCCGACAATGCAGCCTTGCATATGTTTACTACATGTTGGTGTAATGAGAGCGTACTATCGAGAGTGGCACATACGTTTCGTACTGACAACATAAATGTAATGTTGGTATTGCTGATACTTAGTATTTAAGTTTAAGTTAAAGAGTTTGAAGGAGAGAATATTTTTATGATGATCAGGATGGCTCAAATATTATAATCATATATTTACAATTTGTTACAAGTCATCTTTGACTTCACATCGGATGATAGCCTCATCTTCAGTTGGGCAGCTAGATTTTTATATTTGAGTGCCATCAGCGTACAGTTGCCGAGACACGGGATGTCGATTTCTAAGATCAGCTAGGTGTATAGAAAAAATAAAAGGGCCGAAAACAGAGCCATATGGAATACAAAAGCATTATCTGGGCTCAAATGTTTTCCATTTACGAACACAATTTGTGTTCTTCTGACTAAGTAGGACTTGAATCATAGCATCGTTGTACCTTGAATATCAAATACGTAAAGGAGACGGTGACGTAATGTATCATGTCATATAGTGTCAAATGCCGCAGCCAAGTCAAGGAGGGTAAGCATTCTAATATTTTCATTATCCAAGGCAGAGAGAAGGTCGCTAACTACTCTCAGAAGGACAGTTTCAGTACTTTTGCGAGGGTGGGTGGGTAAGCAGACTGTACATTGCTACAAAGACTATTGTAATTCAGATGAGATACAAAACAACGTTTTCTAAGATTTTTGAAATGAATGAGAGATTAGTGAAAGAGCAATATTTTTATCGTTAGGGTCAATTATCGTTTTATTTCATCAGGGGCTTTACGATCATGGCAATTTTGAAAATTGATGGGAATTTCCTGGATGAGAGAATTATTGCAAACATCGGTTAGTGATGGCTATATTGAATCTTAAACTTTATGAAAAGATACACATTATAAGCTCACGTCACTAAATTATTTTAAAAGAAAATAGTCTTAGATGAGAGTTGCTTCAACAAATCTAAGCGACGTGATCATATTTCATCAGATAACACCCAAAACAGTTACATCAGTCTTCCATTTTAACAGATAAATTTAAAACAAATATAAAAGACTTCGAATTGGCGAGTAAAATAAAATGTAAGGTATTTGTCATATACTTATCTTGGAAACATAATCATATTTTGGGAGAAATATATATATTTCAAGTGTTAAAGTCTTCCATTCGTATTTTTCCTTAAGTGCAATTTATCTTCTTTGGAAAAAGTGTATAGAAAAAAGCCAGCAAAGTAATATTTTATGCCAAAGCACACTAACGTATGGATATAATAGTGCCAAAAAGGAAAAAATATGCAGGTTGAAAGTGTTCAGGTGCATGGTAATTGCTTCATCAGAACACCTCTAAATAGGAGACAACAAAACAAAAACAGATAAAAGAAAAACATTTATAGCGCTATCTAAGTAAATATATAGGTCTTTCTAGTTTAAGTCCGTTGCAGAGTTTAACAACATTTTCAGCCTGTGCATTTTTAGATACGTAGACTAGTTCAAATACATGCTACTTACATTGGGTTGTCTCGATTAAGATATTCTATGCTGCTATATTTGTATTGTGCTATGACTATAAGTTTTACAAAAAATAACAGAAAGAAGCAGAATTTCACCAGAGTGATTTTGAAGAGGACACGGGTGACCCTGATCCAAATACCATCTGCTTCGACCAGAAGACCAATAGACTCAAGGCTAGCAAAGAAAAAAAGACGTTGCGTAGCTCCTGAAAATTATTTTGATATTCGAACTAACCATGAAGTGACTTCCAGAAATTTTAGAATAACTGCAAACACTTGCACAGTTAGATTTAAAGAGTTCACGTCTAAAACTAGATAAACCAGTAACTAAACAATGTTTGCGAATAAATGCCAGTGTGGGCAGCGTGTTGGTATGGTATCTATGACAAAAAGTTTAAAGTTTGTGCAAGAAAGAAAGGAGATCTTTAAATTCAAAGTTATGACAAGAAACCCGATAACTATTGAATGACGAGCAGTAAATTCTTCATTTTTGTGGCTTATCGCGCTTGACACATCCGCATTCAAAAACCTTAATTTTCTCATTCTCAGAGTTTGAAAGTGATTCCAGGGAAATTTAAATAAAATATTCCGTGACTTTTGTACTCTTTGTGATTCTACCGAGTAGATTTTAAACCCCACCGAGGACACATGGAGCGAGGAGAAGGTACTTCTTTACTCAAACGTCTCCGGTATTCTACAATTATTGCTAAAAATTTCTCGGAATACGACGTATAATTCCTTTTGAAAGATTAGTCAGAACAAGGATTACGAATTTTCAATAGTCAACGTAAACGTAGTCAACATAGTTTACATGAATGGGTGAGAAGAACAATTTAAAGATTCCATATCTTTTTTGACTATATAATGCCTAAAACGTTTGTATCTAAAGCATCTGCTAGATTTTATTTTCCACACTTTTTCAATACTGAAGCAATATAAACAAGTCGTGCTCACGCATTTTCCTGAAGGTCACGAATACGACCCCGCGTGTATGAGAACAGATTAAAGAGAAGCTTTCTATGCCTGCTACTAAAATATTCTTATTACACTTTGAGTGATAGCTCGTATCTTTTCGTGTAAAACTGGATAACTAACAAAATCAACTGGTAAAATATTATATGAAACTGTATCACCTTCTCCAGGAGCAAAGTATATTTAAATCGAATGTAACAGTTAATTAATTGCAATTTCACCATTGAACCTGAACCGATTTGTTATACTCAGCTAATTGCCAGGGAGTTATCATTATGGTCATTGTTTAGGGATTGAAATATACAGTTTCAAAATCGCATTATAATGACTTAAATAAACAAACCTTGCACTGTGAAAGAGATAGGAGCTGTGTTGGTTCAGGGTCTAACGTTTTCTCTATAGATTGAGTGACAAAGTTGATTGGAAAAAAGTAACAGTATGGGATGTTTTAAGACGTTACTTTTCCAAGCTTGTTAGGTAACGTTGGCTCTTTTAAGATTTGAAATAATTAAAAACGAATTTCAATGTTTGCATGAATGCACGACTTTTTATATTTTTTCCTGTCTTGCATTCATGTATACACTGAGATTTTAGCTATAGTTAAATCACTTACATTGCTAGACGATTGTGATATTTTCATCACTGTTGCGAAGTCCTTTTTGACAAATACTATAACATTACAACAAATATGTCATAATTTAAATGAATATCAAGTTTTAATATGGTGCATTCACGTCATCTCTTGTTGTTGTTGTTGCTTTTTTTGGCATGCAATACGCTTTTGATCCTCAACATTTCTTTCTACTCTAGTACCAGCATAATCCAAAAAAAGTTTACTTAACTATAACTGTCACTTGAAAATTTCTATTTCATAACATATTTAGTCTGAAAGTCAGTTTTGTCAAAACTCTTGACATATTTTAAGAAACAGTGTGAATTTTATGTACTTTAGGTGCAGCAAAACAAAATATATCAGAATGAGATAATGTGCAAAATATGCTTGGCACTGTCGAAGCTAATTGTACAGCTACGTGTTAAATAAATTTTCATAGCGGTGATTTTACCACCCAGTCCCTTTGGTAAATAAACTGAATCCCCTAATAAAGAACGTGAGTGCACCAGATTGTTGTATATAAAAGAATATTCTTCATTCAATCTTACCACCAAGTTATACAATTTTGAATCTAATTTTAAAACTCCATATTATATGTACATAAATCTCGGCTGTCTTTCATTACGTTTATTTTAATTAAAGTTGATTATCTCCTGGAACCTACACAATTCGTTGTGTAAAATATGGACAAAGAGGATTGTAATGACTGAAAAGATTGGTCAGACTGATACGTTAGGGCTGTGTTCTAGCGCTAATAATGAAAGCTACATATGCAAGGGAAACAAAACTAAGATATGAAAAACAAAACAACATTTTTTGAGTAGTGTTACGACCCTATGGCAACAAAACTAAAATAAAGAAATAGAGCGAAACCAACAAGTTATATTAAATTTAATAAACAATTTAATTATCAACGTTATAAATGACAAATGTGAGATGAACTTAAAGTATTATGAAGTGGACCCAAAATAGTCCTTATAAAGGTCTATGAAAGTCTTAACGAACGAAAAGTTTCATATAAATTGCAATACCAGAAATGTTATTCTCCTCCAAAAACAGTGACGTTGTCAAGATGACGTTGTCCAGAATTCCTTCGAATAATTTATAGCAGTTCCAGAATAATATTAAATTCCAAAAATGAACACTCTCTATTTCCACCGGACATACCAAACAACCATATAAGATATAACAGGAACACAATAAGGCCAAGTGACTCCAAACTTCGGAATCTGAATGTTTAATTTTCTTCTTATATGCACCACATTTAGCAACTGTATCTTACAATATACTGCAAGTGACACCATACACAAGTCATTTTGCGTCGCATTGGGCCAATTCACGTGACCTAGCACAAGCCATGCGAGTTACTGAATTATTCTAAAAACGTATAAATCCCATCATTCATTGAGAAACTATTCCATATGCGCCATTTTAATTCATATTATTAAGATTATTATTAATAACTGTCAACACATACGTACATATCTATTTAAATATCCTATAAAGTTTGCGTTCTTAACAGAGCCTGGTTGATTACAGAATATGTAACAAAATATATTCCATACAGTTTACAACCATGAATAAAAATTACAAATATTAAATAAAAGCATGTAACAAGAGTTACAAAAATATAAATATGCATAACACACCATGCCCCTTCATAAGGAAAAGAAACTATATATGCAATTAAATATGCAAGTCATCAAATTACAAAGGTATAATAAATGTACAGAATGTATGCTAATAAAGCAATATAAAACTCTTATACAAGTGAAAGTGCTTTCGCGATGAAATTTTATTTCCCTTTGATATGCTGAATAGCGATGTTGTATTCTTTCAACATTAAGGTCCGATACAATGACCTTTGGTTTTCAGTTTTCATTTTTTTTTATGAAAGTATGGGGATTGTGATCCATGAATAAAATAGTCGAAGAAGAAGCAGCATTAATACTTCAATGTGTTGTATAGCCAAAAGTAGTTCCAAACGCTCCTTTTCGGGTGCTTCTTTAACTTTTTTTTAGAAACAGCACACTGGAAGATCCACACCATCTTTATTTTCCTGAATTAATACGCCACCAACACCTACACGACTCACATCTACATATGCTTTAAATGGTTCATTTAAATCTGGAGCAAATTTTTTTTGCTCTCTTAGGTACAGCCTTTATTTTAACGCTTCCGAACAATCATCAGACCAATACAACTTGGTCTTCTTATTTTAAAAAACTGGTCTGTGGTCACGCAATTATAAACAAATTTGAGCAAATATTTCCGATAATATCCAGCCATATCCAAAAATCTCACAAGTTGTCTCTCGCTGACAGGTGCAGGAAATTCGGAGATAGCTTGAATTTTAGCTTATACAGGCTTAACTTGACCATGTCCCACAATATGTTCTAAACATTTGAAACAAGCTCGGTAATACTCACTTTTACAAATACTGACTGTCAAATTTGCCTCACCCAAGCGAACGAAGAATTTCTGGATAGTTTCCAGATGATCCTTCCAGGAATCGCTGTAAATAATGACGTTGTCAATGTATGCATCAGAGCCACCTACACCAGATGTTACCATATTCACTTAGCGCTGGAATGTAGAGGGATAATTCGTTATACCAAATGGCACACTTTGTATTATTCCAGTCCCTCTGGAGTTACTAAAGCCGAAATTTATTTTGTTCTATACGTAAGTGGAATGTGCCAAATCTTTTTAACAGGTCAGACTTCGTGACATATTTTGCATTTCCAATCCCATGAATACAGTCATCACTTCACGGTATATCAAATGAGTCTGCTTTGGCGTCACTGTTCACTTTCCTGTAATCTGTGCAGATTCGGAAAGAATTATCTGGTTTCTTCACAACAATACACCGTGAACTCCAGCTACTTTTTCTTAGTTAAATAAAGTCTTTTTCCAACAAATATTCAACTTCCATCTTCAAACATTCCTACGAGAGAGAATTCATCCTGTAAGGGTGTTGTTGTACAGGTTTAGAATCTACACTTTCACCATCATGGTAGATTATCTTCGTTCCAGTTGGAACATCTGGAAACAAGTATATATTATTCAGACACCTCACTGTATATTATACGGACACGGATTCAGAAAGTGATAGTCTTCCTGAAGATTTGAAGAGAAAGATTCATGGAACAAATATATCGAACGGCGACACAAATTCAGTCCCACTGCCTTATACTAAGGATACAAAATATAAGACCAAACACCAGGAGTCATCCGAAGAAACAGATGGGGATGGTCTTGTGCAGAATGGTCTATACATTATAACAAAAGTATTGAACATTGTAACGTTAATATCACTTTTATGCCTGGTTGAGAACGGCCCGAAAACGCTAATTAGTCCGAGCACATATGAAATTATATACATTTTGCAACAGTGTGTATTAAATTACGTTAATAAAGATGCTACTAGAGGCACGTCTGATGAAATCTACTTAAACCATTAAGCTGGACAAATTTTAGCATACTATGAAAACATTTTTTCAGATGTTGATTCTTAAATTACTAGTTCTAACTACATATTTATGCTGACATCAAATCCAACAATGCTGAATGTAAGTATTTGAGGAGAAGAAAAATCAAAAATGAAATAGAAAACTGCGTCGAAAATTGAAAATTAGACAAGTGTAAAGATGAATGAAGCACATAACTTTCTGCACTTCGTCAAAGTGGAATCTTCCCTGTAAATGTTCAGATACGACTACGTACAGCTTCATAGAAAAGAATGATCAATCACTACCAGATGATAATATGGCGTACGGGAACGTTTGAAAACGCAATAGAATAGAACAAGAAATTTTACCAGATGAGATAAAAGCGGGAAAATAGATATTCACACAACAATGGGCAGCAACCAGTATACAAATAATCTATAGACAATTAAATGAAATGCATCCGAAATTAAAGAAGAGAAGGGACCAGTTTCTATTTAAACTTTGATTTTCAAAACAACAAATTGCAGATTGATTATTTAGATAACTATATCAATGAACATTCAGACGAATAATCAAACACTGTCGATGTGGCACTTCTTAATTCGAAAATAGCATAAATGTGAACACTGAGATAAAGGACAGGAAAGTTATGATATTTTAAAGTGAATACATCCGAGTAAGAAGCAAATGTTAAAGTCGGATATAGATTTGAGAAATATCACATTTGTCACTCGGACCAGCAACATTAGTCCAGAGAGTAACTGTTTAATTACAGATACCACTGTATGTTAATCAAGGATCCGAAGGTGACAATAGCTGAGCATCTAGAGAGACATATACTCTATTATATAGTTTTCAATACTTTTGTAGATAAATAACACCTTAATCAAAAACAAAGCAGATTCATTAAAATCAAGAAGTAAAGAGCAGTTGATAGCGTAATTCATTTATGACCGGCGTCGTGCCACTGTGCATGACAAATTTCTTGTCCACTTCAGATATTTTCAAGTCGACCTTTAAACTCATTACCTGATTACAACCAGAAATAATAATACCATCCCATGTTTAGCAAAACGTGTTTGGACACAATGCATAAAAGGGTAAAGACCATTTATTGTGCCACGAATGGTAAGAAATATGCAAGCAAAACAAAAGTGATAGATGTCCAAACATATATGATGTTCAACTAGGAGTTTCTTTACTTTGTCCTGCAATTAATGAAACTGAAATAAGCGGTATATGTAATTCATCAGGTAACAATACCTTTTACATGCATTCACCAAGTATTGATTTATACGTAGAAATGTATACATCATCTAAATAACAATTGATGGAATTGTTCACGGATGAATTTGATACCACAAATAGTAATTATCAAAGTCCGAAACAAAAGAAGATTTATCGAAAACAGATAGCAAGTCCACAGGAGTAGAAATCAAATATTGGTACACAAAGGAACTCAACCTTGTGAGCGTATCCCACCGGAGATTTGAAACGTTTCAGAAAAATGGCATAGAGTGTCCCTGTGCAGATTTACTTGAATGCGTGTAATTAAGATATGCAGAGATGCTTTGTTTATTAGCATGTGGAGCAGACAGTGTCCGAACTAGTTTAAAATGGCGAAGAATAAATCTGCCTCAGATTGTTGTATCTAACCGTTGGTATGAAGAAATGTATTTGCACAGCTATTAGTAGAACAAATATGTTGTAACAACCAAAGTATTTAGTGTTTTTAATAGTAATGAAGGTAGTGGCTCACACCCTCCGCTTAGTAAATCACGCAAAACTGATAATCATTTTGTGTCATGACCATATCTACAGTTTTGCTGAAGATGATCAACAAGAACGAAATACAGTAAGTGCATACCCTCGCATGATCGAAATATTAGATGAGTGCATTGAAATCAAGCAGAAAAATGCAAAGAAGATGACAAAGAAACATATTAAAGAGGATTGGTACACAAATATTTCAAAACGGATAACAGTTTACATTATACCAACATAAGACTGACCAATTTTTCATTTGTTATTGTTATAAGCACCGAAGAACAAGATCAAAATTGGATGAGAAAACAGACAAAAGAGTTAACTAGCAGTTGAAAGAGAACGAAAAGAAAGAATGAAAATAGCATATATGTTTCACATTTGAACATTCGAGTTATAAGTCGTGACAAGCCTTTGTTGATTGGTGTGATAATAATTCTGTTATACAGGATGATATCTGTAAATGAGAAACCTCAAGCTCCTGAGGCATGTGAGAATCAGGAAAACACTGAGAAGGATTAAACAAAATGTATGCTGAGATATTTCATTTCTCGTCGCATCAGAATTTGTATTGATTCCAGCATTATTTATTTTTGATATATAATGTTCAGAATATTTATATGATTGTGGAAAGATTAAATGTTTCGAAGTTGTGGCATGACCAATCCTCTATTGCAAGAGTAGTACAGCATATTTTTGCGTTTTATTGTGAGAGAATATATAAGCAGTACGTGGTACTGGAGGGGGCACAATGGTTGATATTAGCCGATATGATTACACTGTTGGCCAGTATTAGGCACTAAGGGAAATCCAATGTTAAAATTATTCGTGCTTTATATTGTAGGTATTTATGGAGTGTAACGGCATTTAAAATGCACAATTTTGACATACGTTTTCCCGTGATGACCTATAATACCTATTGAATTTAGGGGCAGACGGAACTATATGTATAAGGTAAATCCTATGTTAAAACTCATTTTTTACAATCCATCACATCAGTTGTATATAGTAACCGCTGTTTGATTACTATCCGAACACACACACTAAAGTCCAGCACTTTATTTTATTTTTAATACAATCCAAAACATAACATATTATATACAATACCCACTTGATTGATACCACTCCCAAAACACATATGCTCCCAACTTATATCACACGAAATGAAGTAGAGGGTTTCACATTTTAGTAGTCAACAACATAGATACATACAATCACAAAAATATGCCAAATACACAAGATTTTGGCAAATGTGATTAGTGTCTCTCTTTTCTTGAGTTGTGAATCGCAAACGGAAGGGAGTCTGTTAAAGAGTTAAAGTATCTAATCCTTCCTCAGCTGAACCTAAGAGAAAGAGACATTTACTTGCTAGGATTTATAAACCTTCCATCACTACATCAATCTCAATGCCACTGAGATGCCAAAATCGGGAACTGCAGTTACTAATACTAAGAAGCAACAACGGCAACATGACAAGTAGGACCTCGCTGTGGAAAACAATAAGACAATTAAAGTTGATGATATCAAGATTATAAGTGTCTTTATACCTAAATCACAGCTTTTTAAGAGCCACCTATATCGTAGAAAAGAGATTCTACTCAACAATTGATAAATGAAGTAAACCATAAATCTCTTCCAAATGTGTGTATATGTGTGAAATCGAATCATGTATTTTTTTTCTTTCGTGTATTCTCTTTATATACAAATCACAATGAAATTTCAAAGCACATCGAAAAAGTTGATTTATTCTTCTTTAAATCTTTCACTGTATGTCTCTGTTCTTAATTTATTCGCTGGCGTCAGCTCATGCTTTTTACTTTCTTTTGTGGCTGTTGCTTTTTCAAATTTCTTGGCTGCCATGTGATCTTCTGCTTCTGTGCCTGGAAAACGTTCCTCCTCGTCTTTCTTCTTGCATTCATTATCCTTGGGACACTGACGAGCAATGACCTTTATGTTGCTTTTTATAAGAATTATCTTATTATTTTCTATCTTTTCTCTTACATTCGCGTTCCTTTCACGTTGCTGACACTCTCGAGGCCAAGGCCTTTTCTTTTGAAAGACATAGCAGATATCTTGACATTAACCTCAAGCGGGTTACTCCGTAGTCTTGTTAGAATAATATTTACCAATTAATGTCTTTAATTCTATGAGGAGAAGTAACATAGGTTTGACTCGTACATCATCTTATTCATAGTCTGAAAGAAGAATAAGCACATACTTAGGGTATGAGGTTCTCTCCATAAATAAGGAGATAGTGTGTGCAAAACTAAGTCAAATCAAAGTTTGGAATCAGTATGAAATTATCAGTGTGATGTGATGTGATTTGGCTTTCAACGTAGCTTTAACAATTTTCCAGTCATATCGCTACGATGTCTGTGTGACGTTCTGTCGTATTGGGGTGGGGTTCTTCCAATATAATTTAATTAAATTATATTGGGAGAACCCCACCCCAATACGACAGAACGCCACAGTGGGCGCTCCGTCCGGGATTTGAATTAGACATAAATATTATTTTACGACCTAAAAGTTTATTTGTTACGAAGTATTAGTGAACAGTGTGAGATATTTTCCATCCTATGTATTTTGAAATTTTATGATTTTCTCATCTTGTGTTTGTTATATTTGATATTTGCATGTTTGGAAGATCTTTAATTACTTGCAGTAATTGTGAAGCAAATATCGAGCAAATATCTTACCTGAACGAAATTAGTTGTTGTCGACAGGTAAGTATTTGGCTGGGAACTTGTAATATCTGTCCATTGTTAGTAAGGTCGAGACAAGGTATCACTTCCTATTAGTATAACAATATGGCTACAGAAAGGCAAATGATCAAGGAGTACCGTGCCATGGGTTCGGAAGGTCTCGGATATGAGGGAGATCGCCTGGCAGCATTTATTGAAGAACGAATCAAGGAATGGAAGGCAGAAAAAGCAGCGGAGAAGGCACTGGCCAAGATATCCGCGGACAGAGAGCTGGAGTTGGCCAAGATAGCAGCGGACCGAGAAACCCAGAAAGAGCTGGAGCTGGCCCGGATAGCCGCCGAAAGAGAAACACAGAAAGAGCTGGCCAGGATATCAGCGGCCACAAAGGAACGAGAGCTCGCTCATACTCTTGAAATGGAGAAAGTCAGGTTAGCGGCTAGGGACACTGATCGGGACGACGCCAGCACAAGTTCTGGAGGGACCGGACGACCTTTCATCGACCACCGAATGGTCCAGATAAGTATGCCGCGGTTCAGCGATAAGGAGGAATCTATCGACGATTTTCTTGTTCAGTTTGAGAAACTCGCTCACGCTCATAAAATTCCTGAACAACATTGGGCGATTAATGTCTCAGCTTTTTTGCAAGGTGCAGCTCGTGAAGTCTACCACGGCTGAGCTGCAGACGATGCTGACGACTACAATGCGCTCAAAAAGGCCCTTCTCTGCCATTATCGGCTGACCGCCGAAACATATCGTAAACTTTTTCGGGACTCGGCGAAAAAGGCAAGGGAGACCCACTATCAATTCCACACCCGTGTTCGAGGGTTATTTGAGAAGTGGATGAAGATGGCCGAAGTCGAACGATCGTACGACGGGCTACGCGAGGTTATACTCAAGGAACAGGTCCTGAGTACTTACCGTCGCGAGTCGACAGTCTTTCTAGCAGAGAGAGAGCACCGGACGCTCGAAGAGATCGCTAGCATGGCGGAGCGATACGAGCAGGCACACTCGAAAAGTGGAGGTTCCGGGGGTGCGGTCCGACCCCGACCCACTGAGTCGCGCCGTGTGGTTGAGGTAGAGCCGGCTGTCCGTAACCGTCAGGGCGACGGGAGGGTCGGAGGGGGATCTACAGGTAGGGATGCCAACCATAGACCTGGACAGGCCTTACCCACGAAAGCGGGACTTGCAGGTCGGCGAGGGCCGCCGACGTGTTACAACTGCAAGCCCCCGGGGCATATTGCCAGGGACTGTCCCAAGGGCAGGCAGACCCAGGTGAATGCCATCGCTAGGAAGGAGCGCGAGCCGGAGGCAAGCTGTAACCCAGCCAACCTCGCGTCTGCTACTGTCAACGGAGAAGGTGCCACCATCTTGTATGACACTGGGTGTAGCGTCCCAGCCCTTGTCGACAAGAAGTACGTTAAGCCCGAGGATTACACAGGGGAGGTAATCGAAGCTCAGTACGCGAACAGCGCGCGTGACTCATTGCCAGTGGCTGTCATTGACCTCGATTCACCGTACGTGAAGGGGAAAATTGAAGCTGCATGCTTGGATGGTTTATCACATGACGTCATACTGGGATGTCGTTATGTGTTGCCACAACCGAACCCAGAAACCTGCACACCGATGACGGTGAGTGCTGTGGAAACCAGGTCCAAGAGTCGACAGACGAAAGCGAAGCGGATGGAAGTTACATCGACACCGGCGAGTAACGTTCTTCCGGCCGAGCTGAGGAAGCTGCAACAGGAAGACGCAACTCTGGCGCAGTTGCACCAACACGCTGCAGCAGGGACGGAGAGAGAAACTCCGATAGGCGGGGTGAAGTTCGCATACAAGAAGGGGATCTTGTATCGCTACGCCAGGAATGGTAACGAACACTTTAAGCAAGTCGTCGTACCAAAAGAGAAGCGAGGGGAAGTGTTGAAACTCGCGCACGAGAGTCTCATGGGTGGACACATGGGAATTGACAAGACGCGTGACCGTCTTGTCAAAGGATTCTACTGGCCAGGGGTCCAGGGAGACGTCAAACGGTTCTGTCTCTCCTGTGACAAGTGTCAGAGAATGGCACCGAAAACGGATCATCGACCCGTCCCCTTGGGGAGTACACCCCTTATCGATGAACCGTTTAGACGCGTCGCGATGGACTTGATCGGACCGATAAAACCCGCGTCGTCGCACGGAAATCGGTATATCTTAACGGTCGTAGATTACGCTACACGCTATCCGGAGGTCGTTGCGCTGAGTAATATTGATTCGGAAACCGTCGCAAAAGCGCTGTTTGGGATTTGGTCAAGAGTTGGAGTGCCCGACGAGATCCTGACCGACCAAGGGACACAATTCACGAGTCGCGTGATGGCAGAGGTAAACCGACTGATGTCAATTAAGCACCTCACGACTACACCGTATCACCCTCAATGTAACGGACTGGTCGAACGGTTTAACGGGACCCTAAAGAACACGCTCAAGAAGCTGTGCGAAGGCCGCCCCAAGGATTGGGATCGGTATATTCCTGCCATGCTTTTCGCCTACCGGGAAGTACCTCAAGCGAGTTTAAAGTTCTCTCCCTTTGAACTCCTGTACGGGAGGACCGTACGCGGCCCAATCGCCATACTGAGACAACTGTGGACGGACGATCACGCTGTGGAGGAGGTACGCACCACCTACCAATACGTTGCGGACTTGCGCAACAAACTGGAGGAAGTTTGTTCCCTCGCACAGGAGAACCTCAAGCGAGCGAAGGCGCGTCAGGCGAAGAATTACAACAAGCGCGCAAAACCACGCCAGTTTGAAGTAGGGGACAAGGTGTTGTTACTGCTGCCCAAAGAACACAACAAGTTGCAAGTTTCCTTGAGGGGTCCATACGTTGTCACCGAAAAGGTCGGAGGTCAAACATATCGGATACGGCTACCAACGAAGGAGAAATTGTACCATGCCAATCTCCTTAAGAGATACCGGGAAAGAGAGACCGCAAGCGATTTTATTACCGCCACGATAGTCACCGAGGACACCGAAGGCGATACGGAAGGTGCCAACACTGTTCCGAGCTGTCCGTTAACGAGGGCTGAGACACCCTCGGACGTGGAGTGCGACCCCATGTTGACTGCGGTACAGCGGGAAGAGATTGATACGTTGCTGGCTGGTATTCTGATGTGCTTACGGAAATACCCGGGAGAACGTCGCTTGTCGAGTTCGGGTTAAAGCTGGTGGATAACCGGCCAGTCCAGCGGAAACCCTACCCCTTGCCCCACGCAAAACGACAAGTCGTAAGGGAGGAGATCGAGCAGATGATTGCCCTGGGAGTGATCGAACCCGCCGACTCTCCGTACAGCTCTCCGGTAGTCCTAGTGCAGAAGAAGGACGGCACCCATCGGTTTTGTGTCGACTACCGGAAGCTAAATCAGGTGACAGAATTTCAAGTTGAAATGCTACCTGACCCGGAACATATTTTCGCTTCTGTCTCGAAAGCGAAATATTTCTCCAAGCTGGATTTGTCCAAGGGCTGTTGGCAAATTCCGGTAAGGGAGGAGGATAGGGCAAAGCTCGCTTTTGCTACTCCCGACGAGACCTACCAATGGTTGGTCATGCCGTTCGGGGTACAGAACGCGCCCAGCGTCTTTACTAGGATGATGCGGAAGTTGTTGGAACCCTTGCGCGATAGGGGTGTCCACAACTTCATGGATGACCTCTTGTTAGCCACAGCGACGTGGGGTGAACACCTCACTCTGTTAGCTGACGTTTTGGAGCGTCTGCGTCAGGCGGGATTGACAGCTCCCCCTTCCAAATGTCACCTAGGGTTCCGAACATTGGACTATTTGGGACATACCCTGAGCCAAGGTACGCTGTCTCCAGAGAAGTCGAAGGTGGAGCAGCTGGGAAACGCCGCACGGCCCACCACGAAAACTGAGGTGAGGTCATTTCTGGGATTGGCCGGGTATTACCGGAGGTATGTGGCCAATTTCAGCGCGATTGCGGGACCGTTGTCTGACCTAACCAAGAAACGTGCCCCGACTAAGGTTATTTGGACAGATGCGTTTGAGCATGCTTTCCAAACGCTGAAGGATAGACTTACATCCGACGCAGTTGTCCGTCTACCGGATCTGGCAAAAGACTTCGTTCTTCGCATCGACGCATGTGACACGGGACTGGGAGCAGTACTACTACAGGAATACGATGAGACGCTTTTTCCTGTCGCGTACGGCAGTCGGAAGTTGTCAGCTGCCGAGAAGAACTACTCCGTATCGGAGAGAGAATGCCTCGGAATTGTGTTCGGTATATCACGGTTCGAGCGGTACTTATACGGGCGGAAGTTCATCTTGGAGACCGACCACCAACCACTCGCGTATCTCGCGCAGGCGAAATTGTCGAATGGACGATTGATGCGATGGTCGCTGTTCTTACAACAACACCAGATGCAGATCAGATACGTGAAAGGAACTGAGAACGTAGGCGCCGATTTCATGAGTAGGAGCGCTGGAATGGTATAGATAGCTGTATATATATATATATATATATATATATATATATATATATATATATATATATATATATATATATATATATATATATATATATATATATATATATGAATATATATATATATATACATGAATATGAATATGAATATGAATGAATATATATGAATATATATATATTCATGTTCGCACTCAGTGTGTAGTGTCGCGATAATTTTGTTCTTTATTTCGTGTATTAATGCCATTGCATTTGAAGTAATTTTGAGGGAATAAAATCCCGATTTTATTCTCAAGCGTGGGGGGGATGTCATGTTTACCCCGACCCAGAGTAGCCCAGTTTGAAACATGTATAATCAAGGTAATTCTGGCGAGTCATTGTTTGATGTCGAACATTGCCGAAGGCTAGCACTAATCCGTTACGTAAGACTGTTGTGGCTAGAATCGAAAAACCGGACATCGGAGTTGCGAGGCGCCCGATAGCCAGTTATCACCTAGGTGTCGAAATGTTTCCAAGATCAAAAGAAATTGCCTGAAGAAGTGGGAGTGTCCTAACTTCTTTCCCCTGCAAACAGACAGACAGGTTGAACTGGCCGCTAAGACGATTGGACAGGGTACAGCGCCACCCAATCAGAATCGAGATGGGGGGAGACCTTGATTTGGGTAGAATGATATCCCTGCGTTTTCCGGCAAAAGTTAGTTCGCTGAGAGAAATTACCCAGAGAAGAGGTTAGCGTAACTCCGAATAGCCATTCGTTATTGGCGGGAAAATCTTAGAGCGGGAAATTCTAAGTACAGAAAGCTTCAAAAGGAAGCTTTGAGGGACAGATCAGTTAAAGTTTGGTCCCGTAGTCTCGGATAGAGAGACGGAGGAAAGGAGAAGAAAGGAGAGAAGAAAGGTGAAGTGAAGTCTGGAGCGAAGTTGGAGGAGGAGATAGTAGAGAGGGAAACAGACAAAGGAGGAGTTAGAGGAACGGAAAGAAGGAAGAATCAGCGGGAAGAAATAGATGAGTAGATGCAAGGACAAGGGGAAAATCGAACTCACACTGTAAATCATTGGATGAATTAGGCTGTCACTTGGTCGAGGGAAAGACGAGTGATTGGAAGTTATCGTTTTTAAATTATCACATTTATTAAATTGTTATTGATTAAATTTCATCTACGTGTTCTCTATAATTTAACCGTCGGCATTGCTGACTGGGGGCTCAGAGCTGTAAATCTACATCATCACTAATTTAACTTTCTAACCTAACGAGCCAGGGTGGAACGTTCAATTTAATTTAATTAAATTATATTGGGAGAACCCCACCCCAATACGACAGAACGCCACAGTCTGCAGTGTGGCAATTTATAGTGATGTCTTGCACCGGGACATCATACCGCAGACATGTAGCATGATGTCCCACCCAGTCACATTATCCTGACACCACCCACCCAGTCACATTATCCTGACACCACCCACCCAGTCACATTATCCTGACACCACCCACCCAGTCACATTATCCTGACACCAGGCCGAACAGTCCTAACACTAACCTCTTAATGCTGAGCTCCAAGCGAGGCAGCTGTTAGTACCATTTTTGTAAGTCTTTGGTGTGACCCCGTTGGGGATCGAACCCACGACCTCTCTCATCCGCGGCGGACGCTCTAACCACTAGGCCACTGGAGCGGTATGGAATTATCACAAACTGCTGAAAAAATAATGTAGAAGAAATCTAGGGAAACGAGGACTGTAGGTGTCGCCTCATCCGCTAACTAACGGCTTGGCATAAGTACATGCTAGTGTTTTTAAATATGCCGTGAATGATCATGAACGAACACCCACGACAGACTCAAAAACCGACTTTCAGAAATTTTTGAACCGCTGCTTACGTATATAATGTGAAACTTAAAGAGTTCAAGACATCGGCCACCAAAGAAAGCAGCAGAGTTCATTACAGATTTGAAGGATTCATTGTTAGAGACGATAATGTCATGCTAAATGTGATGATCGTTTGACTGTCTCCATTAAACACGACAATATGAAGTCTCCGATTTGGATCGAGTGTAGTGCACCGACAAAATTAACACAGCCCTAAGTCGTGGACAAAATTCAACACGTTCTACAGTCCTGGACAGGTTTAACATGACCTATGGAAAACCCACCTTTTGCATGACCTATATTTCGCTCAAGAGACAGCGTACGCAGTAAAGTGTTACTGGTGCAAATTCAAATTGACAACCCACAAATTCAGACGTGCTTACCAGTTGAACTGAATGATACTGAATGGGAAATTTCAACGAGTTAGTTTTCACTGCGTTAGATCCGCACTTTTGACGCTCGATCGGCGTGTCATAATTTTGTGTCCTTGAGCACGACACGTTGCTGTGCTGTAACATATCAACCCAAATAAACCTCATTCATTTATTGATCTGGTGCTATAAACGCCTCAGTATTTTAGTGGTGGAATCCTCAGATCATTTGTGTAAACGTACCATATGCACTGACTACTGCGTCAATCCAAATTCAACCCGTTCAATCATTGATTTTATTGTCAGGTGTAGATCGTGAACATCACCCTAGGAACTTTGCTTTCCTATTGAAACATTGTGCTTTGACACAATGCGCGTCTCTGCTCACGCTTATTAATGCTTATCAGATAAAACCTATCACATATTAGACTTTCCACCAATAAAAACGGTGCAGCAAATTCAAAAGAGTACTTTTTTATAAATGCGCGTACATCACTAAAATGTCAGCGTAACTTAAATACAAGTCACTCAAACAGTCCCGTCAAAGAGTGTTTTTATTTATGTTAATTTAAATGTGCACTTTAACAAGAGTATAATTGTATTCTAAATATTAGATACGATTACTGATTGTACATAAACTGGCTTTCCTTTATCCACGACCAACGCATACAGGGTAATTGTTGGACCTTACATTGCAGAAAATGTCTAAGATGGCTAGACTAGAAATTGGCCTGAATTGGCAAGCTCACCAACTCGGAAAGCTTCACACAGGCATACAAATCAAACTCACTGGACATTTAAAGAAACTATACTGTAAACAGAACGTGGCAAGCGTCTCGCGTAAACAAGATGTATTGTGTAAAATTATTGGATGTCCGACAAAAGTCAATGAATTCCCTGGCCAAACCGATAATCACTTAATGTGTGGAATTAAAGTCTTCCTAAATTTATATTAAGATGTTGTACACATTCAACTGTGCTATCAATAAAAAGATACTGAATAATCTACACGTCGTTCCAAATGCGCTCGTGGAAGTTACGTTTAACAAATAACGATGGATTCATTATATCGGAAGACAAGTGTTGCATATTATTTCTTACTGCCGATTTCGATTCTTTGTCATGAAATTTCCGGGATCTTCATCGACAGGTGTTTAAAGTGATCCGGATATTTTAAGCCCGTATTTATTACCCCAAAATTGAAAATAATTTTCAGCTTCTCTCTCTCTCTCTCTCTCTCTCTCTCTCTCTCTCTCTCTCTCTCAAAGAGAAAAGATAGGGTTCGGTTGGCATGGCATTTCATTTTGTAGATTACATGGCGTACTTCAAAGTCTTTGTATGTTATTTGGGAATTTTACTTGTCGCGGATGTCAGATTTCACCCTTGTACCGTTAACAAATGTGATTAGTTGTTCAGGTCTATTTCATAACTTTCATTAGATTTCTGGTTACCAGGATAATTCCTATTAAACATGTCATACATATATATGCACACACGTGCACGCTCATACACAGAGACACACATACACACATATATCAGCCTTGAGGTGTCTTTTCCCATGTGTATTTCCAATACCCATTGTGAATAGACTGCCACAAACAAGGTACAGATAGATGGTTACTAAGTTAAAAAAATTATAAACGTGCTGCTAGATAATGTTCCTTGTGTGACTCTAGAGATCCCGATCAAAAGTAACTCAACAGTTGGCGAACCCAAGCGTGGAGCACGTGCTCTCACTGTCCCATAGCTAGTGCCATAAGATGTTTTCGTGACAATAAATCTGTTCTACCTGAGAAATGTATTAAATCCAAAAATGTATTATGACCAAAACGTAATCATCCGGACGCATTAACAACTTTAAACGCGTCATTCGTTTTATGACTACAATTATCACCGAATGTAAGCTCACTATTATTTTTATTCGCCAGCGTAAGGCTTTCTCCACAACGGAGGTATGCCCACCTGGACAATCAGGGTTGCTTTTGATGATAGGGCAATGGTTATTAGCTACAGAAAACTCGTTCATAATATTAGTTTAAATCAGATGTAGGAAGGGAATGAAGCTGTAACTTTTTCAGTCCACATTTTTTTTGTGTGCATTGTTTGTTTCATTTGCTTGCAGAATATGTCATAATAGTTTATACAACGGGTTCTTGACAGTTTAAATGTTGCCATGTAATATCACGGGCTGTTGACAGTTTAAATGGTGGCAAGAGGTGCTCTTTGAGGTTGAGTAGGCTGGAAATCTCTCTGAAAACCAATCACTTTATGTGGGCAATTATGTATGCATGCAAACGTAGGCTTTATTTGACTCCCTGCAATCGTATGTCTATCGTTCCACTGTAAATTGTAAATGTTATTCTTTCACCTTTATACTCTTTTGTAAGACAAAGTTTACATTGAACAGATCAAAAATTGTCTTTCACTAGAACTATATTGTTTAATTCTAAAATGTATCATTGTATTGAAGGCTTTTCGAATTTGAATTAATTAGATAATCACACAGCTTACACAGCTTAGTACGAGTGAATGCATGCTTCAAACAGCAATATTGGTCGAAAGTTGGTAATTGTGATCTCACTAAAATGTCCGACGTGGTCTTTTATTCGATGTTACCGATGTTGATATTCCGAAAGCGTCAGGAATGCTGTTCCTTTTTATTTATTTATTTTTTGTGTCTTTTTATTAAAATCACTAAAATATTTGTTACAATAGTTTCTTTAAATGAATAATATACGGAATAGATAATGGTTTTTGCTGAGAACGTGCTTCCTTCTTAACGCATAGACATCATATTATGTGATTATTATTCCGCTATATTATGTGATTTTTCACTTCTTTCTCTTATTTCAGAAAGAAAAACAACGTGCATTCTTGTTTTCGAGCCCAGCAGAATCCCAGTATTTGGGATCTACATGCAATTGAATGTATGACGCTGATGAAAGTCTTATTCACTGCTTCTCAAGTCTATCAGAATCTCAGTATTTTTATGTACGTGCACTTTAATGTATGACACAGATGACAACTCTATATATGAAACAATTGATAAGTGTCAGTTTCTTTAAAATCTATCCTAATATCCTAGTTATCTCCCTTGTATAGTTGTTTTTCCTTGATGTTCAATAAACCTAACAGAAATTGGTTAAACATATTGACTTCTACAATTTAGCTAATAAATGTTTGCATCGGGTAAAGCAAACTTATTTGTCATAGTCGCCCCTTAATTTTTGGAGACTAATTGTTAATTGAAAATAATTTCGTTCGTTTCTCATAGGCCGCCATAAACCACTAAGACGGTAAATATGTAAATACAGCCGTGGACAGATGTAGATATAGATGGTAGGGGATTGATAGATGAACAGCGGAAAAAAATAATAAACGTACTGATACGTACAAAAGAAGATAGAGTTCCTCATTATCTATTAATCATTGACATACATTGTTTATATTTATCTATGTAGATTAGTATTATACCAATTAGGGCGCATATACATACATCAATATTACTAAGTTACTTCATTTCATAGACTGTCCTAACAGTTACGACCTTGACCTACCTAATTCCTGAAGTAAGACAACTATTGCATCATACCGTTACTTACTAAGACCATAATGGTTCGGGTCAATAGATTTAACCAGACCATATAAATAGGTCCCCAAAATTGTACTCACCTATTCAGTGTTACTCCACTTGATCTTTTGTATTAATTACATATAGTGCCTGTTACCTAATAGGCAGAGTAGACACCGGACTATGGGCCCCACAACAACGGATCAAAATAATATTGGTAAAACTTATTAGGAAATAATTTACTGGGGGGGGGGGTCACACGATTTATATGCCTATTGGCCTAAGGGTCTCCACAGGGTTTAATCCGGCACTGGATATATAGCTACATTTCAAATGCTGAGACGATCACTATTTCCACAGACGCCAGCCAGTCTTTGAGATATAATGAAGAAAAGTGTATTTTTCCTTGCTGTGGGTGTTTTGACATTGGTTCTCTCAGGTAGATTCCTCCGTCCCACCCATCTAAATGACTGTATATCTCTGTCCGTTCTGAGGTTTTCCTTCCCTCATCAGAACTTACTATTAATTAACTGAAAAGCGTTTTTTAAACTTCAATTATTCAATCCTTAAAAAAATTCTTGTGATTGTAGACAAGCTCGAACGAAATGGCAAATAATTACAGATGTTTCAAAAAGCTGCGTTGAGCCTACCACCATGCATCAAACACTCTCAGTTAAAAATGATATTTTGCCTACAAGTTCGATTGAGGACTAAAATTGTGTCTTGGATACGTGATGTATTCCCAGATGGGCCCGCATTGAAACGAAACAGTTTTTGAAAAGTATTAAATCCATACAGGGCGCACGTAAACCTGAACAATTCCCTTGCATGTATTATGCAGTTAGAATTAGTGTCATTTTGCTATTTTACCTAATTTTCAGACTTAACAATTTAAAATGATGTATTAATATTACAGTTTTTAATGCAGGAGTATTTGACATTCAATTTATTTATTATATTCTCTTACATTTAAAACTGCAACGTCTCTTTCGTAGTAGTAGAAGCAATAGTAATGATCATCATCGTAATCATGTTTGTTTCTATTTCTACTCTTGAATAAATGACCAGAGTATAGCAGATTTTATAACAAATAATTCCACACTTGACACCTTTACTTTGCTTGCTATAATCACTTCCTAACTTCGTTATCTATACATGAATTTACTACATTTGATCTAAACAAGGCACATTTGTACGAGCGTTTGTTTTTGTATTACATAAAAATATCCTTTTCTCAGTGGACCACTTTCATTGTCAGAGTTTTCGGTATCTGTGGAAAGTATTTTTCCACGTTGTTAAAATCTTCGATTTATGAGGTTGTTTGAGAATATAGCTCCCACGACCATATTGCATATTTAGAAGTGATCAAAACGTACGACGTTCACGATTAAATTATCAAAAGTATATGCAGTTAAAGACAAAACAATATATATATATATATCCACACTAGAATAATATAGATTAAAATTATAATACTCATCATTGTAAACCAATTACACCACCCTGTCTCAAATTATGTAATCAAATATCTACTGCTGATTACAGGATTTTGTAGGTCTTGCATCATGCAGAAGTTGACCGAAGAGCGAAATGCAATCTCCTGAACAATGTAACAGAAACACTTAATTACAGTGTGTACGAGATATATAGCCAGATAAGAAGCAAAATGAACAAGAAATGGCAGCAGCTCTGGGACAACACCAACAAGGGCAGACATTTATACCAACTGCAAAAGAGGCCACAAGGGTAATCACGACACCTAAAATCCCGGAAATCGTGGACATCCAAATTATCAATGGGATCAAAACAGGAAAAACTTTACTCCGAAACAGCTTTGGGAAACATCTCAGGAAGGAATTGAACCAAACTACTAACTGTCCACATTGCCCTGCTGCAGAAACACTGGACCACGTATTCAACACCTGTCCCAGATACCATAATCAACGAGTCGGTTTCCAAGATTACCAAAGGAAAATGAATTCCGCTACAAAATACCCCGAAGTTTTGGACAAGGTACGCAACAAAAACATCGATATCACATACATTAACATGATAAAGTACCTCAAACAAATTAACAAACATGGCAACATATAAATCCAACCACAAGTAATTATAATAACAATTAATAGAAGGGCTAAAGCAGTAAGGTAAGACTGCTAGCTGAAGCGCACGCCCATGGTTGTTGTTGTATGTGTTTTTTTATATAAATATTTTTTTATTTTTTTTTTCCCTCATGTAGGCATACAGCTAATACAATACTAACCATCATGGTCTGAGAAAAACAACAAAAATATTCTCATAACTATGTATACATATTATAAAGGTGGCAAACCCCCGACATCAGGTCCAGATACACACGACAACAAGAGTGGTAAGATACAAATAAACACAAAATATACTTAGGCCCCAAACATCTTAAGACTATAAGGTGACCTAAGCCAAGTCAAGAGGACACACACACACACACACACACACACACACACACACACACACACCACTGCGGAACTAAATAAACAACAACAACAACACAGTCCCCAATTTTTAACACGACATGTAAATCCAACACTTATACTCAGACCAAACATACTAATTTATACAACAAAAAGGGGCACAATATATCTTCTAACTTCAATATAGCTATTAAACAAAGGATCGTGGCGATAAAAGACCAGTCGCAAAATCAAGATCTAAGGCAATGGAAATCGAGTCGAAACAGAACAGCAAACTCTAGCAAAACAGCAAAACACTACAACAGCACGAAGAAGAAAGAAAGAGGGTATCACAGAATGAAGGAGTAAAGAAGAAAACGGACATCGACTTTCAAATTGCCAATTTATATGAGGTTCTTCCTTCGGCTATTGAAGACCTCTTTCGATACAAGCTCTATACCCACAACCCTAACTGGATCCTTTGTACACCATCAACAAAATGAAAACCGAAAGTAAACACAGCGTGACCCAAACATGTATAAGGTGCCTGACACCAAGCTGATTGTCAACATTTCGGAAAATCAAAAGTACACCATGTACACCAAATTCCAACTTTAATTAAAAATGGTAATGAAATTACACAACTCAAAGGATTAGGAAAATTACGCGAGTGACTTACACACCATTGGAATTGATTTCTGTCCACTAGTACAACTGGACTTGAGTCCCGCGGGTCCCTTGTCTCCTTTCCTCGGCCGGATATGTTCATGAATTAAAAAATGCGACATTCTCACATAAAAGCGGGACTGTAGTGGCTCCATTCTTACAGTCCCGATCAATTGAAAATCTCGACCATCGAGACTTAGCCAGTCACGAAAGCACTAGTTGCGTAGGCGACTTAAATCCTTCAATTGATTGATTGATTGAGAAGGCAAACTATGTCATGTCATGCTTGAACTCTATTTTTTAACACACACACACACAAACACACACACACACACACACAACCAATAGCATCACAATGTAGGATTTGCAACCCATAAAATAAATAAAATTACTTGACTCAATCAATTTATAGTGTGATAGTTCAACTTACCTTTCGAGCAATAGGAAAGCATTTCCAGTTGGATGTGAACCGTATCTTTGAAATACTGCAATGCATGTCCAGTGCCAAGTTCAGTTTGTTCAGTATCAGTATAGGCCTGTTCGATAAGGGTTGTTACCGCCCCTTAAAATAGACTCCCTTGAAGAGCTCTTCAGTGAGTTGAAAACAGACACCGTATGCACGAATTTACCATCTCTATTTCCGGTGAGCAATTCCCCCTTACGAATGCGCCAACTTGAGTGCTTAAATTTAGATAAAAGTGTGATAGCGTGTTTATATATTTCACTGACTGAATTTATATTATTATCATTAATATTTCAACCCATACCACATACATTGTCCTATTTAAAGCATTATTACTATTGTTATTATTATTGTTGTTATTATTATATTATTGTTATTATTATTATTATTATTATTATAAATCCTCATACACATAATTAAATATATTCGTTGTTATCTTGGCAAACTTAGATAATGTAATAATCAGTTTTTAGTGAAATATATTTTGCTTAGATGAAGAGGAATATGAATTAGATTTGTCAGGAGATGACACATTAGAAACAAAGCAAATTATCAGTTCTGTCTGATATGTAATAAGAAGGTGCTTTTTAAAAATATCAAATACATGTTTGAATTAGATTATAAATGCCAATTGTCAAAGAATACATCATTTTATATACTTGTATATACTAACATGAGTATAAAAAAACAGACATCATATATTTCATGTTTTGTTTTCTGTCAAAATCCAGTCCCTAGATTTACCATAACAAAGGGAATTTCCGGAACAAAATTGAAATTACTGAAGAAAGGTCGAACTTAAAAGTTAGCAGTATTATCCATGCAGAATAAATTATATGTATAATTGGGCTCTATGCTTCACATCTATAGTATTGGCATCGAAATATGTGGCACCACTGCACCAGTGCAAAACGGCATGGGTAGACGCATGTAGCAAGCATATGAAGATCGGTAACGTTCATATAGGAAAGCATTAGGGGAACGGACAGACAAATGAAGAAGTAATTAATAGCATATCTACACATATTGTATGCTGTTGTATAGCTTGAAATCTTTTCTTCAAATCTATTGTATTAGAATCGAAATATGTGGTACCATCGCAAAGCGGCATGGGTAGAGGTACATTTGAAGGATATGAATATCGGTAAATTCGCATGCGATACTGATCAAAAAATAAAAAATAAATTTATTTTGCATTTTAACACAATTTTATTAGCATCGATCGATTTAGACTGATGAAAACCTTATAAATTGATATCAAATGAAGACGTGATTAATAAGATATATACACACATTATATACTGTTGGATAGCTTTAATTCGATGCTTTGTTGGAATCCATCACAGCATATAGATTTGCTCGCCGGAAGAACGTTTTATCATGGTAAATTAGGGTCATTAATACGTCAAGGGACGTAACAACCCTTATCGAACAGGCCTTGTAGAACATTATCAAAGTGTTAAAGATAAAAACAGTTACTGGATTAATAGATATCATTATATATCTTAAAATGATTATCGAAAAAATGTAGTGCATGACAGGAGGAGTCTAGCACTATTAGCAGTTGTATCATTCATTGAGAAAATCTAATAACTTGATAATGTAAAGATAGAGAACACAATTAAGAATCAGCAGATTAGAAGATTCAGAGCATTATTCCTATACGAAAGAGGAAGAGAAAACCTGCATACTTTTTATGGCATAGTGAGTATGGCCTTATATATAGCAGTCAGTAACCCCTGCAACAGTAGTTCACATTTTAAAATGAATTACTGCTGACATGTTACATGTGTCAGTTTATCACAATATTGTTCACGTTTGGCAACAAAATATATTTTATTTCACTAAGTGTGAATTAAACCTTTTATGTCAGAATACAGTGAACACTATTCGTTTGATCAGTGTTTATAAAAAAAGCAAAACTTTATATTCTAGCCCATTACTATTGTGATCAAAATGTAATCAGAGCTTCAGTTATGTTTAATGCAAACAAAAAGTCCAAAAATGCATATAAAATGTTTTAATGAATAAAATTTACGCAAAACAATTTCATTTTGAGCATTTAAAATGTTGACAATTAACAAGGCAGAAAGAAAAAATACAACTGTACCTTAGTATTTTTTTTACAAACAGGTTATAGCCAGAGACACCTTTGCTATAGAAACCATTTGAGTAAGAGTAATGTCTGTTATTGTTCTTCATATAAGTGTTTCCAATCCAGTCCTGAATTATGAAATATTTTGATTTTTATACTTATGCATTCCAAAGAGAAAACTTATGAAATGATATATTGGCAATTACAAAACTTAAGTACTTAGATATCAACTAGCAACATGACTTAATTTTGCTATGTATGGGAATGTCAACATTTATTTCAAAGTAACAATAACTATTTGTAGCTTTTAACAAGGTCTGATAAACTATATTCTATGCATTGATCAAACTGAGGAAAATGACGATTTTTTTTTCCTTATAGGAGGTCCTGGAATGCTGATTGGTCTAAGATCATTAATATCTCACCTCTGTCATTGTGAGTTCGATTCATGGCATGGTCAAAATGGGCATGTGAAAAATCTCGCCACTAACATCCCATGGGTCAGGGGTTCTTCCTCCACCAAATATACTAGCCACTATATATAGTCTATCATATTTTGAAAAAATAGTGTTAAACCACAAAATCAAAAACACTCTTTTCTTTATAAACGTTTCCTCTCTCTTAAATCAACTTCAGCGAGAGGTAATCATGTGATGTTAAATGATTGAGTTATACTGAGCAAGCCAATCTAAAATGTTTATACATTTTACAGCATTTGAATGCCTTATGCTCACCTATAAGTACTTTGTGATTGATATTATTAACCAATATGGTTGTATGATGCACTTTCATTTTCACTTCAATTTTTTAAGGTTTGCAGTAACAGTGATACAATTAATGCAAGTGATACTCATTAATTTATAAGAAATGTGAACATCAACAACACTTTTGATTGAAAATTCGAAATGTTCAGTTTTGGAAAAAATGTAATAACTGCTTTGTTATAATGAACTATCACCACAATAATGACAAAATACTGTTACCTTCATCACCTTTTCATTCAATCCAGATTTTGACACACTTTCCAATATCAAAGGGCTACATTTTTCCCTTGCTTGTCATTCCCCTATGCCATAGGGATTCAAGGATGACAAGCTGTTCTGTCAAAATTGCTGTCTGCTCTGAACACTGTTGAATAATAATATATCCAAATAAAAATATAATAATAATAATAATAATAATAATAATAACAGAGAATGTTGGTTAAGAATAATAATTATAATATAACAAATGTCAAAATTCTACATGCATACTTGAGCCACATAACATGTCATTTTGAATTTATTGATCATTTAAGAACGTACTCCTTGAACATATCATTATAAATTTTAAAACAATTGTGTCTCCATTGGTTTATAAATTTGAACATGTTTGCAAAATACAAAAGAAAAATACGAACGTTGGTAAACCGTGTGGTTTTAGGCCGTCAAGTATTTCAGTTTCCCCACAGGAACATTTGTCTCTGAAATTTAACAGTAGCAAGGTTTGCATCACACAACGATCTATTATGAAGTCGAAAAACTGCTTTGGTCTACAACAAATAGAAACTTCATGAATATCTATTGAATCATGCCTGCCATGTGTTTCTTTTTTTAAACTAGTCTAATGTAATAATCAGCTTGTATACACTAATAAACATAGAATAAACAGCATTTTAAGTTATAAGGTACAACTAATGTACATAATTTAAAGTTATAAGTGTAGACTTAAAAATATCCGGTACACAGCTTCAACCCACCCCTTTTCATACTGCTGCTTCCAATAGTTAAAACCTCAAAAGGTTAGAAAACTGGATTTCTATTTAAAAGCAGCAGCAGGAACACAAACAAAACAATAACAACAATGAAAGAGTCCATCCAAGAAGTTGACACTCCTGGACCGAACTAACTTCCATAAATTCAAGATAAAGCCGTTTCGTCTTTCTACTTCCTAAGTGTTGAATCTGGTAATCATGACTGATAACAAGGTTTACAACTCAACCAGTGCTATGGCCATATTTCTTCCTGCTGAAAGCACGGTCGACGTTTCATCATTACAGTAATTCACACTGCAACGGCTCCGGTGGCCTGGTGGTTAGATCATCTGTCTCGGATGGAGGAGGTCGCGGGTTTGAACCCCGGCTACGTCATACCAAAGACTTATTAAAATGGTACTAACAGTTGCCTCACTAGGCGCTCAGCATGAAGAGGTTAGTATTAGGGCTGGATGGTCTGGTGTCAGGATAATGTGAATGGGTGGGACATTATGCTGCATGTCTGCGGTTTGATGACCCAGTAGTAGACATCACTATAAACTGCTGAGCTGCGAATATTGTAGCGATATGACTGAAAAATTGTTTAAGCGAAGTTAAACAGCCAAAACACTCAAACACTAAGGTTTCAGGATAGGCATTGCTCCGCACATGCTTAAAATGACAGTAAATTAATTTGGCAACCATAATTGATTTATTAATTGTACCATTTTCTTTTAGTACCAACTTAATATTGTAAGAAGTCTTCTGCTGAAAACTCCATGTTGATCTGAATTTTCTTTTATGAAGAGTAGTGACAAGTTTTTCCTAGATGGCTGCAATGATGGCCATACTTAATATCAGATTGGCACTATAATAGAGAGAGTATCATAGATAGGGTCCTAAGTCAGAACTGGTCATGAGGGTAATCTGAGATAATTGTGTAACCCCATATTAATTTTTTCCTTCAGGTTATTGCATTTTTTTCAACATTAAGCCCGCGTCTGCCACTTTTGTTTGGCAGTCTCATTAATCGGAACTAATTACAATGAAACTTTTTGGCTTTTGAGAATGTTTTCTAGGTAGTAATGCGCTAATAATACGTACGAAGAGTTTAATGGCAATCCTGCAATCAATTCGCAGTAGATGTATTAAAAACCTTTTGATCATAAACGGAAGAAGAACCTGACCATGCCATAAGCATTTTTTGTCTATGGCTACTGCAGTTCTCGTGCTTTAAAAAAAATACTTGACTGACCATCCATCTAAAATCGGCATCATGTTTTGCAGGACCATTAATAATTAATTGGCTAACATGCTATTATGATAATACAGTAAATTTAAATGTGTATCTACTTACCATTGGTATATTGTGATGTTACGAACTGGACTGAAAAAAATGGACGATTGTTAGAATCTCCTTTCACTGAAGAATATTTTGTTGCAGAGGCTGATAATCTCAGCGCGCCTCGATTTGAGTGTAAGTTCTTAGAGAGTCTGACACGATCGCCTGCGGCAGAACGGTATGCCGTGACAAGAGATAGAGAGTCCAACACAGTAGATATATTTCCTATTGTAGAGAGTGATTCCAGTCGTACGGGGTGGACGAAAACCAATCATTTTACTCTAAGAAAAAAAATTAAAATAATTGTTAACATCTTAAACTCGTAGTCCCATCATGACCTCGACAACATCCAATCATTTTAAAATAAAAATAGAACTTGTTTACGTCGTTGCTACTAAGTTTCAATCAAGGTAAGTATCTAGATCAACAAGTGGTGTTTATAAACTAACAGTCAAGGTCAAATTATTTTCTGAAAAAAATATCTCTAGTGAATACATTTACATCATGTAATGAAAAATAATTTTTTCTAAACTGACAAACAATTAAATTGAAATAAATATGTATTATATCAGATATAATTAAATGAAATATACATAACAGGTCGGCAGTCGCTAATTTCCTGATCTCTTCGGTGCCTTCCAATAACCACAATAACTACAATATACAGGTTACATTACAATATCTTTTATTCCCGATCAATATATCGCCTTTCATCGCGGTTATTATTATCCATCGTACAGACAGTTCTTGTATCGATATCGAGCTGATTACGTTTAGTCTGTGAATTGATTCTACGCCAGCGATATTTGAATGCTCCATGTCGTTTTGCCTGTTTTCCACACATGATGAAAACACGCATTATATATCTGATTAATGGATTCTCATCACGCTGTGGCTTATGGCTGAAATTCAATCGTGTTTCAACGCTGCGGTAAATATATCCTGGTAAATGTTTCTAACATGGATATTTCGCCAGTCTAATTACTGGCTGCGAGCCCATCGCGAATGCAGTATCGCCGCCGTAACGCACTTTCTCGCCATTGGGAATTTTATGTATCTCTACCGTTGAAATTAATTAATAAAATTAAAATGTATCTTCGACATCTCGCAAATATCCAAGTGATTGTGTTTCGCCGATTCACCGTTGTGACCCTCATTGCGTAGTCAGTCTTCATTATAACCCTGCGACGCATGCAGTACAATCTTATAGACATTTGAAATTACTATTTCCGAGTTCTACATCTTTGACGTTTCAAAGGAACAGCGTCAGTCAAACAACAGGAGACGCAGACTAATTCGATCCGGACAATTATTGTCGGGCAATCAGAGTCAGACATGACTCAACTGATGCTTAATTTAGTCATGAGAATGTTCAAATGGGAAAAGTTATACTTAATCGGGGAATCCACTGATGATCGGAGGTGTAATGACGTTCCCAAGGATTTGAATAACATTGCTAGGGATGTATCACTAGAAGAAAATGATCCAGCTAGTCTTTTATCTGCAATACCGACGTGGCGCCATTCATAGATGGCCTTAATGGCAACATAAAGAACTTGCATTTATACAAAGATGAAACGTTTGGCAATATCTAACCAAGGGGTTTTGTTTTTCATGGCCGATACAAAAAACACATCTTCTTTCTTTGACGCAACAAATACACACAAATCCAGAACGTTTTCCGGGAGAATGCCCACTTCCTAATGGTATTCAACGTTGTAGACTCACAAACAAATATTCACACAGGATGGTGTTCCGGCAATATGGATAACAATGGTTTTAAGAACTTATTTTCTCACGCACAGTCGACCCGATTATGTATTTATCAAGCATATTTGAGCAAGTCTACGTGATGGATTCATTATCGGTATCGACAGCAATTGTAAACTTCCATTAATAATACCGAACCAAAATATTGTCGCATGAGAAACTACCTAACTACCTACCTGGGCGTGGTGCAGTTAAAGAGCAATTACATGCTTGTCAATCAGCCTGTGAAGTATTCAATCCGGAATTCGAAGAGACATTTGCGATGATGATCAAACCCACAAGGAAAACTGACATGACAATGGCGGAAACCGATCAGACAATTGAAAAACGTCATCCAGGCAACTACAACGTCGACAAAACGTTTGTTTGCTTACTGACTTGATACATCAAACAATGTCATCTAAGACTATTTAAACACGCTAATAAATCGAGTGCTGAACGAGCAGTTCTTGTATTTCAGAACCAAATTGGCCACCTGAAAACCGGCAGCATTAAACTAGGTGATATCGGCAAAAGGATTACCATGTCGATTGGGGAAATTCGTATTGAGTTTTGGTGAACGCAAATGATCTAAGATTATGTAGTATCAAGAGCGGCCACCAGAGATTATGGTGAGGGACGAATCAAACGCAATGGCGTCATAATGACAGGACAAGTCACCATCACCAACCAACTAGATTCTGCTAAGGCCAGTATCAACACACGAACTGTTTTGGTGTTGTTCGACGTCATACTTGCAACATAGCGTGATAATAAATGTTAGATATACCATATGTATTTGCCACAATTTGAGATGACTCAACAGTCAAAACAAAACTTTGCATATGAATCTTGCGAGTTTAAAATTGAAAGTAATAAAATTGCACTTCTTGTTATGATCATTTTTGCCTATATTGATCATAACGTTCTGTGCATACATGAGGAGTAGGAAAACAAGAACTAAGCCACCTCCCCCCGAAAAAAAGAAACAAAATCAAGTGTCATCCTTGCTAATACTAGCAATTGTTATCCTCGATAATACTATTAACCATATTGGGAGTGGGTAACATAGAAATATAGCTTCTTTTTTAAATTCATATTTTGAAGCACACATTTGAAGGAAAATACATTCTATGACAATTCAACAGGGAACCCAAATAATTAGAAAACGATGTTAGACTCTAAACTCTCAGTTCTACTTGTAATCCTGAAAGTTTGCTATTCACTTATATAATCTATACAACCGAATCCATCATATTTATAAAGGCGTTTGTCAATAGTCGTTTATAAACTATACTCTTGATAGCATAAGGTGACAGCTACAATATTTCCTTCTTAACATAGGACTTCTTTTACTCTAGAAAGTAGGCATAAAGAAATGGAAGAAGACGCATGTTAGGAAGAGGAGGAAGAACATGTTTTTGTATTGAAGGTATAATGTTGCGACCGTGCAAGCATTCTTTCAGTCATAACATATTCTGGGTTTACATGGTACTGGCTTGAGGTGAAATGAATGCAGAATTTTGATTGTGGTGCTTGCATTGATTTTTCTGTATAATAAAAGGCTTGAACGAAAGAAGAGTTTACAGAGAAGAACGAAGAAATGTGTACTATTTATGATGTAAATAAATACAATATAAATTGTGTTCTACTTTTTATTCTGTTCTCTTTTTTCCTTTTTCTAATACTCACAGATCACAATTACATTGACATACATATTAATACGTTTACTTCACGACCATACGTTTACTATACAACATAAGCAAACACAATCGTTTTTAATACACAAGATTTCATGCATACTTTAAGAATCAACAATTCTTAGCATAAATGTTTTAAAAACTAAATTTGATAACATCAATGTATAATCCTATTGATGGAGACTTGTACTAATCCTATTATAGAAACTCCCTATAAAATAAAACCTTCAAATAAAAATCTGGACGAACCCGAAATTTGTATAAATCAAAATCTGGAGAAATCCGAATTGTAGACAAATCCGAAATTCCAGAAAATTTCATATCAAGACAATTTCTAAATTTGTGTAAATCAAAATCTTGGCAAATCCAAAATTTCACATTATAATAAAATAACATTTTCAGAGATGGTTTTTAGCTGAATAAAATTAGTCATGACTGATACAAATTTGGATTTAGGATTTTGCAATTTTGCTCCGAAAGGAGACGGACAGTTCTGACCTCTGAGGGCGTATTTATAGTCTCTGTACCCTTGGAAAACCTCGGGTGTTTACACAAACACAAACAACGGGGACACTGGAGGATGTCCGATTTGGGTAAGAAACGAGAACGCTACCATTCTCGCGCTTAAAAAGATCGAATTATGGGACAAAGGGTTCATTACAAACCTAATGGAGCAAGATTGGAGGCAACGTAAAATATCGCAACCTAATAATAAAAAAGTATATAACAGTTACTCGAAACATAGTGACGAGTTGAAATAATCATGACAATGGATGAAATGAGTGTCGGCCGACATGTGCTTTCAACGAGGGACTATCTCAAGGCAACGTAATCATTGGAAAGATGGTACATGCACGCATCATTTTACATAACTGTACTATACTTATTTTTAAGATAAAATTGAGAGACTAGCGTAGCAATAAAGACTCTCTGGTTTATGTCTTCCAAGTTCAAAAATAAACGAATAAAATGAATCGAAGCAAACAGAAGGTCAAATATTGAAAACATTTTTGTATTTACTACGAAAAGAAAAACACTAAACACACTTTTAAACAGAATGGCTTTAAATATATTAGTCGTGGTTGTTCAGATGTAATTGAAGCTCACATGGAAAGATATATGATGTAGAAACCGTAGTTATCTACAAGGGACGTTATTAACCTAGATCAGCAATCATTATATGGGTCTGCACCTACGAAGTCCGTCCATATTTATAGCTTGGGACAGGCTACTGTGACCCTAAAGTGGAACTGTCAAAATATTTAGGACATTTATCAAGTTTTATAGAAGCAATTTGATTTTTGAAAATTGATTGTTGATTCGAATATGCCTTTAAATAACCAGTACACAATTTTCTCGTCGCTCAATATGTAATATGTTAATTTTGTAGCCATGTCTTGATGAAGTTACTGAAGTTTGAAATCAAGTATAAATATATATAGTATGTGTTCCAAAAAGGATAATTAACTATTCAAGGTATATTGGTGACTCTTCAACTAAAGAAATAGATCGACTTGAGAGAAGTGTCTTGCGAGAAAACATATTTTAGCCGCTTGCAAACTGAATGGGAAAACACGGTACATTATTCGCTTGAATCCTTACTTCCTTCACCAGTTTAGATAGATCCTGAAATGTGTCTAGGTTAAACAAGTGAGTGTTGATTGGTTGTGAAACATACTGCTTCACTTCGGCTCGTCCTTGGTCGGAAGATATTCCAACTATCAGACCATATACCTGCACCTTGTTAGCATTGGGAGGGAACGTGGCAGCCTTTAGCTCATTGGCAGCTTGTATGGCGTTATATCCACAATTAGACTCTCCGTCCGTCAAAATAAGTACCTCCTTGTCCACGTAAGCGTTGTTTCTGACTCCTGCAATAAGAACAACATTGAATCAATGTTTGTATTAAATATATTTACTTAGATTGCTAACGAATTTAATTGTTTGATTAAGTGGATGTGTATTGCTTGTTTGATTTCTTCTGTTACAGCACATGCATTAATCATGAAAGAACAGCTCTTAGGCTATAAGATTCTTTTCCTTGCAAAAATCTTAGTATTCACCCGCGATCTAAATTATGCACATGTTGCAACTGCTATTGTTTGGTTTGCTACTTTACGTCACAGCGACACATGTAGCTTATTTAGTGCCCGGTTTGCAAGTGAAGGAAAACAATGAACAGTTTTGCAAACTTTACCTATTCCATCTACTTTAAAGGTTCTAATTTTGCAACCGTGATACGTTTTGTGCATGATAAAATGGCATACTGTTATAATGAAGCTTTTAAGAGGCCATGACTAATACAATTTGCCAGTATATAAGGCCTGTGTAGTACATATGTTCGGTATATATTAATGAATTTAAATACAGGTTCTCGTTCAAAGAGCATTGCAATTTTGGAGAAGACGCATAAAAAGGAGGCATTGGTAGGTGACGCTGTTCTTAAGTTTAACAAAAAAAAAACAAAAAAAAAACGGAAAATACATTTGACATCAATTTTAATTCGGCTGAGATGATGTTCTCATTACTGGAAACTTATTAACACAAGGTTTATGTATGACACAAATTATTTACAACAGCTTTTGCAACGGCGTTGAAACAAAGAGTAAATTGTTTAGTCCTTGGCAGTAAAAGCAACGCAAATTAGAGTCAGTCTACAACAAATACGTGTATATTCGACTCTGCTCATCTATGTTTATGTATGTTACCGGTTGAAGTATTTAACTAGGTCACACTATATCTGTTCTGTCTTTCCTTCACTGATACAACTAAAACAGTCAAAATAATCCAGCTATCTGGCTTATATGAAATATACCTTATTGATTTCATAAGTAAATAAAGAATATATCTCATTTGGAGTCTCACTACATTATGAATAATATTCAATCCCGAAATGCCATTTTAAACGATTTACACCATTGACAAAAAGATGAAAGTAGAAGCCATTATAGGAAATTTCTGAAGTATAGTTCATCTTCTTCATTACCTTTGTTACTGCTGAGAAACATGTTTAGTGCTGCTTTGAACGCATCTCCTGTACAGGTGGAACTGCGCATGTATTGTATATTCTGTATTGCATTCTTTAAAACTGCAGTTGGGAACTTTTGACCGAAGAAAAATTCTTCTTTTGGCTTGTCGGAGAACTGGATTAGAGCCGCTTGATGGTATTGTATCTCTTTATTTAGGAACGGGTCTGTCGGGCATAAGAGCCCAAGTATCTCTGCAATGTCTTTCAGAGCTTGATTAAAGCTTTCAAGAGTAATACTTCCGGAGGAATCCATCAAGATTAGAAGATCTCTTGTATTGCCAAGGGTCCTTTTGGGTCTAGTTGATTGAGTTGTTCTGCGGAGAAAGTTCTCAGTAAACAATTTGGCAGTCTCATTTACTGTGAGTTTTCTTCCCGCTAAAATTGTGAGAGAAATTCGATTTCAAAGAAAGACTATAAGTACTTGTGCACACCATCTGATCCGTCTAATTTGATTCATAATCTGTCTTTTGAAGCTTTCCGTAAACATATATTAGGATAGATTTTTTTTTTGATATCTGCTAAATTCAAAAGTGGACTGATCGGAAGTTCAGGTTTATGTATGTATGTATGTATGTATATATGTATGTATGTATATATGAAATTCAAGAATACTTTACGCAAAAGAATGTCGAGATAATGAGCGTATGTTAAGAAAAAGAACACAATTAAAATAAACATTTCTTCAGCTAGTTTAGTCCACAAATTCCTTAAAAAAGAGCTTCTGGTTCACGCTTAATTATAATCATAAACTCGGGATCCATAGCAAATCCTGTCTTTGATTTTTCTCATCATGGCCCTTTTTAGGTAAATATCAATGTACTTATGTGTTATTAATAATTACTTTAAAAAGTAACAAAGACTGAAGTATTTATTAACTTCAGTTAATTTGTCACAGATTAACTGATCGATGTACATTACCATCTATCATGTTTTCAGTTACTCATTTGATTACCTTTGGTCTCTTTCTTTATGTTATGTGAACTATTGTGTAACATTAATATTTCGCCTACTAAACTCGAAAGCTATGCCGTTATATTGAAAAGTGATTTACACTTTAAAGACAACCGCCACCGGTTGTTGTTATTGCTTTTTTTCTTAACATGTTGCTACTTATATCAAATGTTTGGTTGCAATTCAAGTTTGAAATTTGCTTTTATGAAACTGTAAAACTATTGTAATCAGAAAGAATTCATCTTATGGGCTTTATGTATTTTATCTATTGCAATTACTTCTATTTAAAAAACTGTCTTATTACTCATTACCTCTATTGATTAAAACTTGGTAATCAGGTACAGAAGGTTACCAAATCTACTTATAACACTATATTTCTGACACTGTATAAGGTTAATCTGCATACGTAATAGGAACTGAATAGTCTACTGACCTGGTTTGGTTTCTGTAACTTGAGGGCATGGCGTGCCACCATTAGCTGGATAAGCAAGGATAGTCCTGCTGCGCTCATACTCACCAAACCCACCTGGCCCAGCCCAACTTGTCCATTGGCTGACCTGACAATCCACCTTTACGTTGGTAAAAAGGAATGCTGAAGCGGCGCCTAAATAGGCTATAACAAGGAACAACAATGACTGCATTTATGTTAGGTACTGGGTTGTACTGTCTCTAGTTTTCTGAAAGAAGAATGACTTTATTAACCAATATTCAAATTGTTTGAAATGTTGAAAAGCAAATAGAAGTGTCCAGTTAAAACTGATAAAATAACGAATTAAATACTCAAGCTATTACAATTAATGTTACTAGTACGCCTAATACTACTTCTTTAACAACATACGCGCCTATTATAACATCAACACCTATTATTTACTACCTCGAATGAAAGAACTATGATATTTAGTACCATCACCACTCGTTGCTATTAATATTTTTACAGCTTTTGCTACCACTTCCCCAATTTTAGCTAATGTCGTCAGAATAATAATCTCATATCATGCTGCTAGTTGTCATACAGACATAACCAATAATAATAATAATAATAATAATAATAATAATAATAATAATGTATCACTAATACGACAACAACAACTACTACTAATACTACTAGCTCTGCTCCTACTATAACAACAATTAATACTGTTACTACTATTTTCCAAGTAATACTAATACTGATACTACTCATAATATTACTGGATCTGAAGGATGGAAATCAACAATATATTCCAGTGTAGCTGTCATTACATTAGGACTACATAAGCTACCACACCACAATAGAACGAAAAAAATGATCCGAAAAGACGCGATGTCAAAGGAGTTGAGCTAAATTTCACAAACCTATTGTGTGACCATAGCAAACTTGTTCAATATCAGTTAAACGGAAACGAGGTACAAACATTTACAGTGAAAATAAAACAAATTAAACATCGATTTGGAGTTAGAAATATACTTACATTTGACTGGTTTTGACGTTCTGGCCTTTTCAACATTGGATCTCCATTTATATACATTTTGTCAGTACACATCTGACCAATGGGAGATGAACAAGGACCAGTTAAATATGCCATTGCAGTGTCATTCTTTTTATTCTATTTATTGTATCCATGGATGTCTGCACTCATAAATCATAAAGCTCAAACATAATAATGCAAATTTACACACTTCTTCCTCTTCCTGCTCTAAGTTTTGGAATCGGCGTATTAATTGTAGATGATAAAATATGTGTAAACAGTTATCAAAAGCACCAAAACAAATTATTTTTTCAGTCACAATATTCTTCTCATTTAAATTGTAATTCTCTGTATTTATATACATTTTGTCAGTACACATCTCTCCAGTGGGAGATGAACAAGGAACAGTTAAATGTGGCGTTGCAATGTCATTTTGTTTACTTCTGTGTGTTGTATCCATGGATGTCTTCACTCATAAATCATAAAGCCCAAACGAATGATAAAAATGTACATTCTTCTTCCTCTTCCTGATCTAAGTTTTGGAATCGGCTTATTGATTGTAGATGATAAAAATGTGTAAACAGTTATCAAAAGCAAAACAAAACATAAACAATTTACAGTCACAATATTGTTGTTATTAAAATTATGATTCTCATAACAAAGAAAAATAATGAGAGAATATAAAATCAGAAAATAACGGTTCAAATTTTGAATGTATTAAACTAGAGATTTTACTCAAGAACTGCAGGTGAAGACACAACGTAATCAACAAAAGACTCAACTGTTCAGGTGAATTGACATATATCTGTAGCACTTGCCATACGTCTTTTGAAGAAGAATATATTTAGTGACATGGTCGTAGAGCTAATTACACTTGAATTTTAGGGATTGTTTTTGTTGTTGTTGTAATTACTAGTCATTAAAATAAGTCAACGGAGACAATAATAATAATAATAATAATAATAATAATAATAATAATAATAATAATAATAAATAAATAAATAAATAAATAAATAAATAAATAAATATAAATAATAACATAAACAACAATAAATCACGGCGGCTACATTTTCAATTATCAACGTGCGTTTTTTACGGATTTGTACCACAATAGACAAATTTGGTCATCTATTTGAAACTAAATATCACACAACTGTTATGTCTTAATTATGAACATGTGAACAATCAGACTATATCAAAAGGGCAGAAACTGAGAAAGAACATCCCATTCGCAAGTTATTTTGCAATTGAATAACTTCTGCTAAAGAGCTATTGTATTAAAAACTAATAATACAATTAAAACCTGGTTGCATCACACTAAAATCTATTGAATCGTAATGTTGTCAGTTCTGTCAGGTTTTTTTTTTTTCTTCTTTTTATCTTTTCATTTTTCTAATGTCGCCGTGTATGAGTGGTATTAGACTCTGCTTGGTATTTAATCTAACTAGAAACAGAAAAAAATGAAACAAACTTATAAAAAGATGAAAATTGTTTGGTGTATCAAAGGGGACGATTTTATGTTTTATTTTAGTGGCAAATTGCACACACTAACTCATTTAAATTAGCACCTTTGGACCAAAGTTTGTTTAGAAGTCTTTTCACTTCACTGACAAAACATTAGTTTGGAAAGTGCAAAGGAAATACATTAAGCAAAGGTTAGGAACTTGGATCAAAATAAAGCGATAATAAATGTTCTAGCTCACCTATAATACTATAAAACTGAAGCAGTTCCGATATCTTTTGGAACGAAATTTTGATTAAATTGAGAGTCTGGAAACATTTTGAATTAATATAATTAAAGTTGATCTTGATCCAAAGTAGTAATGCAGAATGAAATAACAATCTAGGTGAACTTGTAAAATCCACCCAATCTCAGATATATAGAGAGGCCTTTGACACAAATGCACGGTCATCTCATACAATAAATGGTGAAAATATTTTAATAATTGATTTATTTTGAAAATATTTACACTTGTTATATTCTTTTTGTCTGACTAAAATAATGTATCACATTACGTTCTAGCTGAGCTGGCGTATTTTTGTACGAAAAATAAAATATACTCAAGCGAACCTGACAGTGAAGACTGGAAAAATGATAAACGCACAACTTGTAGACGTCTTTACGTTTCCAATGTGCTGTTGCCAAGAGTTGAAAATTATAAGCGCACATCTTTATTCTTGTCTAGATTTACCTAAAGCCAGGGGAGACAATTCTTTTCCTGGAATTTAAACAGTTTACTCACTGTTAAAAAAATATTATTTCATCTCTCTATTAATTGCAGGCCAGCGTGATTCTGTGTAGGTAGGTAAGAACCTTTCGCAACATAAATTATCTTTGAAATCAAAGTTTGGCAATGAATTGAAAACAAGTAAAATCAAAGAAAAGTTCACTGCATAAAATTCAAAGTCCCTTTTTATTATCTGGTTAAAGTCGCTATAGGAGAGTAACACTGAATCATCTACCGAGAAAAGAAAGGTTTAATTATATTATCCATAATTACATGTAGTATTTATATAGTTTCTATGGATATAAACGTTATTAGATAGGACGTATTTTAAATAAGGAGTTTGAATAATAATAATAATAATAATATTAACAACAACAACAAACAAGGATAACACGCTTGGTCATGAAAGACCCATCTACCACGTGGTCCTGAAAGAATTAACACACTCAGGTTTAGAACTGACACGAATATCGACATATTTGAATTAGGATATTTTCTTGAGAATACTTGAATAGCAACATGTTGCCTAATATTTTTTTTGTTTACCGTCTTTTTAAAAAAACAACGAAACGGTTTAAACCTGTTAAGTAACATGCAATTCAAACTAACTCTCACAAATGTCAAAAACAATCTGAACAACAAGTGTGTTGGTGGTAAGCTGATAAAGAACAAAAACAATTTTTGTCATATCAAAGTCAACTAAGTCTGTTGGAATCAATCATGTAGAGTTTCGAAAAAACGAAACGTTGTCAGATGATCGTTCCGCATCGATCCGTTATAGTTAAATACATAAACCTATACCACTCTCAACACCACCCATCTTGATCATAGTTCTTTGGAACATTAACTCCAATCTAATTGCCAATATTTTCTTTTATTAAAGTTTTACTTAAGTAAACGGCTTTGGAGTGACCAATATGCTCAACATTGGACACATTTCTTTGTATCTTTTAAACACAGTAATGCATGTGTCAGCTTCCCATCAATAAAATGTTCATTGGTCACTTTACATGATTTGATAACATAATCATTTAAGTCGTAGGGGTCAGGGAGTTTGATATTACAAAAAAACTCTGATTTTACTTTTATTTAGCACAGAACTATTGCTATCACCATAAACTGCCAAATTTGCAGCGATAATATACCTTTACCTTTCGTATGCATTGCAAAAAATGATTTCACTCTTAGTTAGAGATCCTTCTTTATACAGGAAATATAATTGTTTACTCCCAAAGGTAATTATCATGTATCTGGTCCTGGTAGACGTTAGATTAATACTATCAACAGACGCCACAGTGTCATTTCATATTCTTGCAATATACATCTAACGCATGTTTATGTAAATACCCGTTTATGGGTTTCAGTATAAATAATTATTTTATGTAATATAAATATGAGTTCTTATGTCGTACGAGAAAGACCATAGTCCGATTGCTTTATTTAAAACGTATTCATTAAAATTACAAAGTGCTCATTGAATTTTGAAATAAATTATTATTCTGGGATATTTGTGAATTCATTGAAGGACATTATGGATTAAATTTGTGATGGTTTTACATCTTTTTATTAACTATTTTAAACGCTAGACTCGTAATAATGTGCAAGAAGTTAAATAATGAAACAAATAAACGCGTTCATAGGATTATCAGTAACTTTAATCAGGTCATCTACATAGTAATATAAATATGACTGCATTTCATGTTTCTACCCGATACGACTTTTCTTTTCAGTCTTGCAAACATAATTAGACTTTTTTTAAAATGTCCATAAGTTCAAGTGATTAGATAAACATTTTGAGATAGATAATTAAAAATGTATATCTTGCCGGTCTCTTGTAACAAGTTATTTTATTTCTGTAAATATTCATGGACCCGAAGCTCGACAATTCTTCTGTGTGTCTATCCCTCTCGCTCGCTCTTTTTTTTTCTCTCTCTCTCTCTCTCTCTCTCTCTCTCACACACACACACACACACACACACATACACACACACACACACAGAGTGACAGGCTTCTCATTAGGCAGACAATGCAGCTGCACGGTACGTCCAACTCCACGTTTTCTATTTAAAATCGCTCTATCGGGCTTTAGTACTAAATTTATTGTGTTTCTTAAGTCTTGCTAAAACAGTTAACTTCTCTTAAATAAAACTGTTTTCAGTTTATTGTATTTACGTTTCATTGGGCGAAACTATATTACTGTGAAGATGAACTTTAGCGTTACGTTTTTGCATGGTAAATATAATGCAATGGAAATGCAAGCCCTGTATCTTCTACGTGCTCCTTTAATATCCCATCAAAGCCACGTAAGTAGTGACTCGAGAACTGCAGAACTTTGTGGAAACCTCAAAAATTTAATAACATTTATTAGACACTTTTATATTTTCTTTTATTGTAATTCAAATATTTTATAGTACTAACTCAACCTGAAATTATTATGCTATTTTTTTAATAAAAATTCATAATATATGATATTAATATATTAAACGCAAAACTACTAGAACATGTTTTGTCATTTCTCCATTTATGTCTGACTAGAGTCCGGAAAGAGATTAAAGAGAATGTATTCATATTACTTTGAAAGGTCTCCAAGATAATATCCATACTGCATATTATATTTGTATTGCCAAGCAGGTGAGTTAAAAGAAATATAGTATCCAGCCAAATGATGACGTCAACACTCACTCCATTAGAATTTATTTATTTCAATTACATTTAATTAGTGGTGCAAAGGAAGCTTATAGTGCTAAAATATGAATATCAATATTGAGAGCAATATTGTATCTTCAGTGAAGAATACAGTAACCTTAATTAATCAAACAAAAGACAATTTTAAGAAAAACGCTAAAACGATAACACGCCCAGGAACGTATTTTGTTTACCTCATAATCCAGCCTTTATAATAATTTGGGACCCTTTCAGAAATGATATCAAAGTCAAAAACATGATCCACTGATCGGATTTAAATGCAATTTTGACTGGTGTGATTCAGTCTACATCTTTGTCATATTTTATATCAATCCACCATATTTTGAATAAAAGTTAGAATCGACCTACTTGTTTTCATTCCTGGCAATAAAATTGCCCTCTATATATATGTGACTTTGATTAAATATAATGAAACAGGAGAAAGCAGTTTTCTTTGTGACCTTGTTCAATCTAAACATCAATCAGCTACATCAACATTTTCTGCCACAAAAAGCACACCCATGTCACGGCGAACAAGATTTGGTTAATTTAGTTTGCACGAATCAACAACTATCATATTCCTTCCATCTGCTTAAGTATCGCTTCGACTTTGAATACTATGTATTGGGGTGTAACTGCTGTGGGTGCGGGCAACGACAGTAATACATCTACGAATGCAATTGCAATGCTTCCAAGAGGGGAACAGTTTAACTTGGATTTGTGTAATTTTCCTTGCAAGATTCTTTGTCAGCGCCAGTGATAATAGCATCACCATATTATCACTCTTTCGTTGGATGATTTTGGAAAGAGACAGACGGAAACATGAGACAGGTTTTGCAACTGCAGAAATAAGCAGGACAAACATTTTTATTACAAACAAAAGCATGAACAGGAAAGAATAAAACAAGAAGAAGAAGAAGACGAGAAAAATAAAAGTTTCGTTGTATACATGAGGATCGCTCGTCCTGGTTCCCCCTCTCCAGGCCCTACCCTAATTTCTAAAATCACTCCCAAAAGTGCAGTTAGGATTTTCGTCACGCGTTGAGCCGTACGTAGGCAAGGACTGAGATGAAAAACGGTACAATCACGTCGTCTTCCAACTTTCATGTGCTTGAGACGCCACGGAAGACATAACAATAATGTGATACAAGAATAATTACTTTAGATTCCTGTGGTGTTCCTGGTAATCATTAGATCGCATTCTCGTCTAGTCCTAGCGCCATTTTTTATAACTTCGATTCGTATGGGCTGGTGCCGAGGCGGGACGTTCGTGATTATGTTCACTGCTTCACAAATACATGTGATTGACAATGTTATCCGCACAAACAATGACAGATATACCAAAATGTATCCTGGAAGCCATGTTGTTGCACTCATAAATACCGGATCATATAGTCCGGTGACTGCTGTACATTAATAAACAGCGCAGTTATAGCTATCGCAATAACTTCCATCACCAACAAAACCTTTGTTTGGTCATCGACTTGACACATCAAACATTGCATGAAAAACTATCTGAACAAACTATTGAACCTAGGGTAGAACGCCGTTTTTGTTTTTCATAACCAAATTGGCAGGCTGAAAACCAGGAACATTAAAATAGGCGATATTGCCAAATTGATTCCCACGGCGAATGGAGGAATATTTCTTGAATTTTGTAGAATGCAAAACGATCTTTTACGCGCATCCGACTGCGACGGTGTCATGAAAAAACATGTTGATGACGGTGATAAAGCTCTGGAGAAAATAAGCAAGCTTTAAAAAGAATATTATGAACCTTTAAAGTTATTTAATCGTATGTGTGGCACTCACGGTAAAGACAGAATAATCATTGATAACGTGTCTTTGGGATTTATTGTCGGGAACACAAGGAGGTCTAGTTGAAATTTGCTGATATCGCCACGGAACTGGCTTGTTTGGACAACGTTGATGTTAAATTATTATGGTCTGAACTAGATCTCCTTAAGGCCGATATCAACGCACCCACGAACAGTTTTGGTTCGTGATCACCGCAGCAATATATTATGAAAATTATCTGTTATCTCTATTTTGTTTTTTGTATATTGATTTACTCACCTTTTTAGTTAACTGATTTAATTGTTTTGTTAAGTGTGTGTGTGTGTGTTGATTGTTTGATTGAGTATATTACAGTGCATGCATTAATCACGAAAGGATAGTTATTGGGCCGTAAGACACTTTTTTGGACAAATATCCCAGTATCCAACCGCATACAAAATTACCAACATGTTGTAACTGTCATTGTTTAGTGTGGTGCTTTGTGGCACAGCAACACATGTAGCATTTTAGTGCTGAGTTTGCAAGTGAAGGAACAAAGTTCTGCAAATGATTTAATCCTAGCTTGGCGTACACCATAGCATGAACGATTTTACAAACTTTATCTATTCCATCTGCTTGAAAGGTTCTAACTTTGCAACCGCGGTACGTTTATTGCATGAAAACATTGCAAACCGTTTAAACCAAGCATTTAAGTGGCCATGACTACTACATTATGTCAATAAATATGTCGTCAAGGCCTAGGTAGTGCACATGTAAAGTATATATAAATTCATTTAAACACTGAAGGGCAATGAAATGTATGAGAAGAAAAATGAATGGAGACTGGAGAGAATCGTACGTCTCGTTGTTATTATGTCTGCTAAATAACAAGAAGAATATATTTAATCTCAATGCTTATTCGCCATGAGATGGTGTTCATTGTATTGGAAACTTATCAACACAAGGCTTGCTATTAATATTTCTACTGTTTCTGCTACCACGTCCCCAATTATATTTAATGTCATTAAAATATCTGCATCAAATGCTACAGATATTTCACCTACAAACATAAATAATAATAATAATAATAATAATAATAATAATAACTACAGTTGCTAGCACAATTTACCACAAATACCACAACAACTATTACTAATGATACTACTATAACGACAATACTAATACTACCGTTACTACAACTATTCCAAGTACTACTAATACTGATACTAGTCATACTATTATAGGATCTGAACAATGGAAATCAACAGTGTAGCTATAACTGCATTAGGACATAATTCACTAGAAAGCCACAATAGAAAGCTCCTTGAACCCAAAGACTCGATATCAAAGGAGTTGAGATATATTTCACAAAATTATTATGTCAGCATAATTAGTGTTTTGTTGTTGCTGTAGGGTTTAACGCCATTTTTCAGCACACGATAGGCTATACATATATATACATATATATATATATATATATATATATATATATATATATATATATATATATATATATATATATATATATATATATATATATATTTATATATTAATGGTGGAGGAAGAAACCGGGAATACTCCGGCAAGAAACACCGACCCACGAGAAGCTACTGGCAAGCTTTCTCACATACCCACATTAGCCGAATCTGAGACTCGAACCCACGCAGACAGAGGTGAGATGGCAGTGATCCGTAACGGAGAGCGCGTTAGACCATTTGGCCACTCGGCCACTCGGTCAGCGTAATTAGCATACCAACACTATTCAGTATCAGCTAAAGTGAAACCAGGTTTCAGCATATGAAACTTTGATGCGAAAATAAAGCATATCAAATATCGATTAGGAGTTACAATAGAGATACATCTGACTGGTTTCGAATTTCGGGCCTTTACAACACTAGATTGTATCAGTACAGATCTCGCCAAATGGAGACGAACAAGAACAGTTAAATGTACCATTTCAATGTCATTCTATTTACTTCTGTTTCTTGTATCCATGGATGTCTGTACTAATAAATCATAAAGCCGACACTAATAATGCACATTTACATTATTCTTCCTGGTCTAAGTTACGGAACGGGCTTATTAAGTGTAAATCATGGAAAATATGACAACAGCAAAAGAAAAAACAAGACATAATTTGATAAAGTCGCATTTTTCTTGTCATAGAAATTGTTATTCTTATAGGAAGGAAAATGATGAGAGAATCCATTATTAGAAAATATTGGTTGAAACTTCTAACGTGTTAAACTATAGACTTTGTTCGATAATTTGAACTGACGTCACAGCGTAATCAACAAATGATGCAACTTTTCACGTGAATTGACTTATAACTCTATTACTTACTATATATCTTTTTAGGAAGAATAGATTTAAGTGGCATGATCATAGAGCTAAATGAACATGAAGTTTGGGGATAGTTTTTGGCTTTTTACATATTCTAGTAATTGAAATAAATCAACGGAGATTATTAATAATAATAATAATAATAATAATAATAATAATAAATCAAAACGGCTACATTTCAATTATCAGCCGACATTGCGGATAGTTTACGGTTTGATTCTAATTACAATACAATCTTAATGTCTTTCTTGAGACAGAAGTAAAGGTATTCATATATTAGCTATATTTCGACAGAATTTAACTATGGCCATGGAAACGTAATACTGTACATATAAAGAAGTTACTTGTACAGAAACCAACGGCTAGGTTGCTAGATAAAATGATTGCTCCTCATCAATTTCTAGTCTTAACTCTCTCTCTCTCTCTCCTGAATTATTCTTGCTCACGTAGGTGCTCTGATTGATTTTATTCTTCGATATGTACTTTGAAAATGTTCAAATACATGAAGACATGTTTATTAGCACGTTGACTTAACTAAATATATTCGACTATCGACTTTGTTAATCGTAAATTCATTATTTTGTTACAAATTATCGTAAGAATTATTTTATTCACAAAGCTCTTCCAAGTATAGTATAAATTAAGGAATTTCAATTAGTCAGTACAAAAGGTTCTCTTCTTTGTTTCATGATTTGTTTTCCATAGCATGTTTAGGAATGTTTGCTGACCATTGGTTAAATTGACATTTTCACATTTTCGAATATCCGAACGTTCTAATTTGAAATTCCTTCCTACAATATTGATACGTTTGGGCATTTAGAACATAAGCACAACTGAGCTAACTTAAGAGGGCAGAAATTGAGAATGAACATACCTTCCACAAATTAATTTTGAAATTGAATACATTCTGCTAAAGAGCAATTGTCTTCAAAACAATTGAAACCTAGTTGCATCACATTAAAATCTATTGAATCGTAATTTGTCAGTTCTTTCTGGGTTTTTTTTTTTTCGTTTTTCATTTTTCTAATGTCACTGTGTAAGAGTGATATTAACTTCTACTTGGTATTTAACCTATCTACAATCAGAAGAAGAAAGAAAAAAACTTATAAAAAGAGGGCAACTGTTTGATGTGTGAAAGGGAATGATTTTATGTTTATTTTAGTGACAAATAGCACATCAATACTACAAGAGCGATAACCCATTGAAATTACAACTTTGTGATTAATTTTTGTTTAGAAGGCTATAAATTTCATTAAGACAATATTATTTTGGAAAGTACAAAACAAGCACATTGATTAATGGTATGGAACTTGTATCAATATATTAGCGATAACAAATGTCCTACTTCATTCTTAATACTATAAAAATAAAAGCAGGTGCAATATATGTTGGGACTACATTTTGATTAAATTGTGAGTCTGGAAAAATTCTGAATTCAAATAAAATTAAAGCTCATTTTAAAGCAAAAAAGAAATGACAGTCTGTCTGAACTATAAAAATTCCAACGAAACTCAGATACACAAAGAGGTCTAGCACAAAAATGCATTGTCCTCTTATACAATACATAGTGAACAAAATTTTAATTGATTTATGTATTTTTAAAAAGAATCAACGCTTCTTGTTTTCCTTTCATTTAAAAATTTAATGTATCGCATCACTTTGTAGCTGAGCTGACGTATTTTGTAATATTAGGTTTAACAAATTACAATGTGCTCTTGCGAACCTGAGAGTGGAGACTGGAAAAGTTGTAACTCAACAACGTGTATACGTGTTTAGAATTACCATGAGCTTTTAATAAAGAGTGGAACATTATAAACTTCCATCTTTCTTCTTGTTTTAAATTTACTTAAAGCCAGGAGAGAACGGTCTCTTTCTGTAATTGAAACAGTTAATTCAAAGCAAAAACTACAATTTCATCACTCTCCTAACAGCATGGCACAGTGAAGGCAAACAAAACCAGTTTGGAACATGAATTATCCTGCACATAAAGTTTGACAATGAATTACAAACAAGTAAACTCAAAGAAACGTTCACTGCACATACTTAAAAAATAGACTTTTTTATCTGGTCTGAGTCACTATTGGAGAGTAACAGTCAGTTAGCGAGGAAAAAAAGAATTGCATTATACCGCCGTTAATTATATATAGTATTTAAATTGCTTCTATGAATATAAACATTATTAGAAAAGACGTGTTTTACATTAGGATTGTCACTACTACATCTACTACTACTACAACTACTACTACTACTACTACTACTAATAATAATAATAATAATAATAATAAACAAAGATATCAAGCTGGGTCATAAAAGACCCATATGCCACTTGGTCCTGCAAGTATTAACTCGCAAAGGTATATAACTGATACGAATATCTAACTATATGAATTAGGATACTTTCTTGCGAATACTCAAATAACAACATGGTATTCGATCTTTGTTTGTTTGGAATCAATCAACCCGATTTTAAAAAAAGAAAATTAACTGTTGTCGGATGATCATTCCGCATCGATTCGTTATAGTTAAATCCATACGCTAATACTACTTCCGACAGCACCCAACCTGATCATCGTTCCTCTAAAGGTTAACTCCAATCTAATTTGCGTATTTGGTCTATTATTCAAATTTTATACAGCTCTGTTTTTGCTTTGCATAAGCATTAAACCATTGACCTCAGCATATAATGCAATATTTGCAGAGATCATATAGGTCGTATGAGTTATTATGGCTGAGAAAAAAGACCAAAGTCAAATTTCGGTATTTTTTAAATTCTAAAATAATCACTCAGTGCGAATGTCAATTTGGCATGCATTAGTATGGCAAATTCCGGAGACTTACAATAAACGTATCATAAACAAATTCCAGTATAATTTGCCAACAGGTCCCTGTGTGATTTTGATTGTGAAAAAATCACGTCCTAGAGTAATATTTGAGATAGTTTCCGAATTAAACTGTGCACTCATCGAATTGCTACATTTCATTTGTCCATCTTCAGCACATAAGGAACATATATATTTGCACTGTGTTTGGAGACAATGAAAAAGAATAACGCATGCATTCATTTACTTTAAATAGAATCCTACACTATTAATATATAACCACAATAGCATTAAGGATCACTTATTTTAATTATACAATACTGCTTGGCAGGGAGTAGTATGTGTTAATAGAGAACCAAAATAGATAAAAGAATAAAGAGGATTGATTTGACAAGTTATTAACATCGACTAATATTTAAAAACATTCATCGAATATTCGAATAGGAAAATGTGGTACTTGTTTTCCCTCTGTTCAGGTGAATAGGCAAATGCACACTCTTACACACACACACACACACACACACACACACACAGAGAGCTATATTTATAACTTACAATAGTCCTATTTATATATATATATATATATATATATATATATATATATATATATATATATATATATATATATATATATATATGGTGATCAACGGGAGCATATAAGAACAGGAAATACAATACCTATCGACGTTTCGACATAGTCACGGCATTTCATAAAATAGGAATTAACTGTGAAAATTATCTTTGTTTCTAGTTGAAGCGACAAGGCGGTTTAAGTTGACGCAATCGCTAAAAATTCATATTCCTTGTTCCAAAAGGTTTACCAGACAACTTGCTGGTTAGTATATTCTGAATTTGTTTCTGCTCTATTCAGGTAAATACGCACGTAGTCCCCACAACCCCCATATATATATAGAAATGTATGTATGTATGTATGTATGTATGTATGTATGTATGTATGTATGTATGTATGTATATATGTATGTATGTATATATGTATGTATGTATGTATATATGTATGTATGTATATATGTATGTATGTATGTATGTATGTATGTATGTATGTATGTATGTATGTATCTATGTATGTATATATGTATGTATGTATGTATGTATGTATATATGTATGTATGTATGTATGTATGTATGTATGTATACATGTATGTATATATATAATGTATGTATGTATGTATGTATGTATGTATGTATGTATGTATGTATGTATGTATCTATATATGTATGTATGTATATATGCATGTATGTATATATGTATCTATGTATGTATGTATGTATGTATGTATGTATGTATATATGTATGTATGTATATATGTATGTATGTATGTATGTATATATGTATGTATATATGTATGTATGTATGTATGCATGTATGTATGTCTGGATGTATGTAGGTTGGTACCTCTGAACGTATGTATGTATGTAGGTATGAACGTATTTAATTATGTATGTATATATGTATGTATGTATGTATGTATGTATATATGTATGTATGTATGTATGTATGTATGTATGTATGTATGCATATATGTATGTATGTATGTATATATGTATATATGTATGTATGTATGTATACATGTATGTATATATATAATGTATGTATGTATATATAATGCGGCAGGGCAGTTTAATTCAAAGCAAACGTTGAAAGCTCTACTTCCTTGTTTGAAAATGTTTACCTGGCAACTTGTTGGTTAGTATATTCTTAATAAATTTGCTATGTTCTTCATTTAAATCAGTGAAACTTTTAATGGCCTTTACTTTGTAGCATTACACATCGTGTCTGTTATGAAGACAAAAGTTACCACAACTGATAATTTATCACAAAATCAACGCATCAGGACAATTAATCCTAACCTCTATAAAACAAGCGAAATATAAATTAATTCCGGTCTCGGAAATACGCAGCATACCCTAAAGACTAGCTAACAGTATTATCTAAGGTTATAACCCCAAGACTCTACAAGTCCCAACTGAGAGCCTGCCTTAAGTATTCGACTGCCAACTTAACGTGGCGGCAGATAATAAAATCAATGCAGATTTATTTTCTTTTAAAAGGCTCCAATTAAATGTTTTCATTATTTAAAGGCCTCAATGTTTTGAAATGCTCTGGCTTTGCATCTTTGTTTAGGAGGGTAAAATGTGCACCAACTATATAGGTCTTAAAATCATAAATCAATCATAGACCACCAACCCACCCACCCACCCACCCACCCCACACACACACACTCTCACACACCCACACACACACACACACAAACACACACAAATACAAAACACACACATCATACCATCTTTAATCAGAAGTATTATATATACTTAATTCGATATAGCTAAGTGCTATTCCTGTAGTCTTCGTCAACGCCCTTTGTGACTACCTTGGAGATGATTTATTGCGTATTACAGAATGATTACCTGCCTCCAAAACAAAAGAGTAGCTCATGTAAAATATTTATGTGAATCGCATTTACAAAGTAACGTAATATTTTCTTACGTTTGAACATTGGGAAACTTCTGTATATAGTCTTATTGCTTCGTGAAACGGGGACCAGATTCTGTCAAATACGGAAAACATTTCAACTTAAACTAGTCCTTGAGGATCGGCAAACGTAGATCTCATACATCTCAAACAAAAATATATCGATCATACAAATTAATAAAAAGAAAATCGGAACACGCCGAAAGATTTAAATTGTCTGATTCATCTTTTCGTTTGCTATAAATTGTCAGACACTAATAAAAAGTTTCCTGTTGGTTAAGGAACATAGTGCATCCAACTAAGTTTAGAGAACTTGTTTGTTACCAATGAATGAATGGCAAGGAGTCACTCTTTATTTTAAGATGCGTTTAATGTGGTTGTGAACGTAGTGTGATGGAAGTGCACAGTTAACTCAAGTATGAAATATGGTAAAAAACTATGTGGTTTTTTTTTATCCGGAAATAACAGCATAACACCAGCAGGTTTGATCATCTGTAATTCAAACAAGTCAGAGTAACACCTCATAAGTTTTAGTGTGTGTTAATTTACTAGCACTGTTACCCCTATTAATCCTTGTGTCATTTGGAATGTTGCTCAGTGTTCAGGTTGGAACAAATCGTGTGCGTAGTGTGTAGTAAATTAACTTGTGGTCAGACTCCATGTGATATTACATCCTCGTTAACAAAACTTGATTTTGTCCAGTGAATAAAAGAATCCGTTTCGAGCTTCAATTCCTCGTTTGGTTTAGACAACTTGTTAGTTAGAACTTGAATTAAGAGCCTTGTGTATTTGGTCTCTTCATTTTAGGAAGGTTAAAATCGGTAACCTTTGCCCTATAAATAATTGCCATCAGTACCTGCAAAACTGAATATTGCAAGTTCCGTGACGTTTTGACAACTCACTTCAAAAATTTTTACATTCGACGACAACATAACGTGACGATAAAGCGATTTTACACATTTGGTAGGTCGTTTATATCAGTCAGTAAGTATCTCTATATTTTTCTCTTTACACACTGTTTATTGTCCAATATATACATCCAGCTGTAATGATGATATCAACGTTATTAAACTTTCATAAATAAAACGAGCTTGGTAAAGAATACGTTGTATTGACGAATTAATATTTTGCGAAATAAAGGTTACATATAAATTTAGGCCTTAGATCATCCATAATTATCGATCTAATTTTAGTTCATTGGCGTGAAACAAGGACTGGTGTACGTTTAATTATTGTATTAATTGGTATAGCCCAGGTGTGCTATGGATAAAAGCCTGAGACTTTACCACAGCCGCAGGAATGCCAGATGAAAAAAAAGCCAGTGGATGTGTATGATTTATATTCCATATAGTGTATAGGTGGGATTTATCGAACCTTGTAGTGTCCATACAGTATAAAAATATGTCCTATTTTCTTATATATTTGTTTACAGGTGTGAAATCCTAGATACAGCCTTTCTCAGTATCTATATCGTTTTCTTTTTTCTTATTTGGTTTGCAGAATGTACATGTTTTAGTAATGATTTCAAGTGAAATCGAAATCACTGTTAGATACTGATAATAGTTAGTATATTTCTTTTCGTATTTTCTGTTGGTGTGTCTTTAAATTCCTTCGAAGAACAATGAGTTTATGTATTCAAGGACAGGATTTGTGTCGCTTACTCATTAACATATTGTTGCTAGTTAAAAGCGCGTTAAACCATTGAGCGAGCTTTACTGTGTACGATAATATTATAATCACCAGTTTTTAAACGAGGACCTATTCAATACTGAATTAAAGGCTTTTAAAGATTAATGGTTATTGACACGGACAAAATAATTAATTAAACAATTGATGCAGTTTCTTGGAAGGAGGTAGAATCGCAATTGAGAGATTGACCTTAATTTAAATTTTGCAACTTAAAATACATAAAAAATGTTATTAAAAAATATCAAAGACCATTACAAATATGAATCCTTGACATTACTATCAGAATTTTTCTCATACCCATCCACATAAATAAACCACCCTCCAATAGCAACACAGCTTTAACTTCACTGGATGAAGAAAGTAAATCGATTTATGTCATATAAAATTCCATGAAGGTATCTGATCATTTAGCCATGTACGAGTCCAACGCATATGTTTAATAGGACTGCTTCTTGTAGCCTGTGTGATAGTCATTATCACGTATCTTGTCGGATAGTGCATGGTAAATGCAAGGTCCCTATTGACACTGTTGGATTACTGGGGATTAAAAATATAAATGAATCGATTTTTATTTGTCGCATTCAAATCCGCAAAACTCCACCAATGCATGCTAGGTCTTATGTCAAATTTGTTTTTTTATTTGGCATTCAACCATACAGTCTATGGAATATATTTTGGTTCTGTTAAGACAAGAATAGTTAATTATTTATAATTATGTTTTTCTTTTGTCATTACGATTTACAGCAATCTGAATTGTCTAACCCTTTCGAATTTTCATACATACACAGACTTCTCACTTAACATTTTAATTGTGAACCAAATACTAGACCTTTTTGAAATAAATGAGATATCTTTGCTAGTAATACAATTAATATATACTTTAAAGGAATAATTAAAGAAAAATCTTACATATCTTGATGTGTAAGACATGACGGTACCGTGAAAAATACTCAGTGTGTGAATGTGTGTATGTATGTATGTATGTATGTATGCTATGAAATCTGTATTACTTTGTAATATGGAAATTTGAAATTTGTTTTGCAGAATAAAATAAACAAAATAAAAGGAAAAGAAAAGAGTAAACTTTGCGGATACAGTTGGTGTAGACTCCACAACCTTTGCTTTACGAGCGTTACGCTTTATCGAACTGCTATGCAAACACTTAAGGCCTGTATACAATCATGTATCGTCTTCATGCGTACGATTTTAACCTTGAGCCAAATACTTGACACTAATGAAGTGCACTATAAATGAAAAAATATACATCGTCTGCTTAACATATCATGATGTGAAGACAAGACGGTATAAATTTTCCACTGTAATTTGTAAACAGTCCTAAACATTGATGAAATAACGAACAACGCCGTGTTTTGCCTGAGAAGAACGAAACAGACTGTGGACGATGGATTTAGATTTGTAACTAAAGTGGGGCCTCCTCTTTAAAGGTGCAGTGGACAAGTGGGTGTGGCGGAAAAAATAGATTGCTTTTCTCTGAATGGCTGTATATACATCATGAATCTTCACTCATTGTTTTGTATCATTGCAGCTTATGAATGTTATTCAATTAGGAATTTATTTAGCTAGTTATGTTGAATTAAATTATAAGGATTAACTGTTTATCTGTTTTAAATTCAATGACGCATGAACCGATAAAATCTTTACAAAAATTGTATAATCCGCATCGGACATCATATAATTTTTTTACATCGGTTCTTGGTTCATACTTCGTTGAATTTTAACAACTAAAATAGGCAATGCTTTATTAAACATATCTTGTTCATTATCATAAACAATGAATCACATGGAAGAAGTGAGACAACTGGTCGCTGATACTTTATGACAACTTGGCACATTATATCTGCTTGTATCACAATCTTTGTCCAAACAATTTACTTATTGTAACATTATCGATATTTTTGACGAAAACTGCCATCTTTATTAATCACAAAAATGTTGTCCTAGCCGTTTCAGCCAGCGTGGGTAGCATGTTTGAAGATATGTTGTAAACGATACGTACCGCAATAGAGTTAAATGCAAATGCTTCACTTTATAGTTTTCAAATCTGAACAACGCTTCAAATGTAAAAGTAATTAAAGCATCTATATGCTAAAATCAAATGTAATAAATTATGTCATCTATATACAATTTTCCCCTCAATTATGTGACATATGTGCAAATTCATATTTACTAAATTATGGAATTGATTTCTTAATTTAAGATTACAAGAGGAATAACATTGTTCTGATTCTAGTGACTATTCCTTTACTTAACAACTTTCCTATCCAATTATTCTGAATTTAATTTTTTTGGAAAGGTAATTTATTTCTACAAATGCATGTAAACGCTAAATTAAGGTGTATGTTCTGTATGCACGAAAAATGTTTTGAAAGAGATATTAGACTTACAAACATCAGATTTACTTGATGGAGTTAACTCCCTTTATGGGCCACTTTTCGAGTGTTTTGAACTGCATGTACTGTTTCATACATAATTTATGACGATGTTGATTTAGTCTGACACACCATACTGTATAAGATCAGTATCACGTTCAGTGCAGTCGCAATACTTTTTCGTTCCATCACAATAGGCCGACGTCTTACCAAATTTAAATTTTCTGTTAGAGTTGAATGCCTTCACATTATTGAAGAGAACGGTATTTCAAGCAATGATCTTTTAATCTTTATAAATTTAAGCACAGATTACAAAAAAAAGAAAAACAAATTGTTTGCCTCTCGGTGTTTGAGCATGTTTCCGTGACGAAACAATGTGCTCCAACCGATAGAATCCCAAATTGCTCTAATAATAATAATAATAATAATAATAATAATGATAATAATAATAATCGCTTTATAATATTAGAGAACACATACAAATATATGCAACGACCAGATTACAAAACCAAACACCATAAAATTACAAAATTAAGACATGCTGACAATATTTAAGTAAGTAAACATTATTAAGTCTTTAAGTCTGTTCTAGTTCTCTAAATAAGTGAGCTTTCAGAGCACTCTTGAATGAAATAACTATGTTCTTGTGTCTAAGATATGTGGACAGTTCGTTCTACGTTTGGACTCTCGTACGCGGAAAACATTGTCCACACGACTTTGTTTTAATAGTTGGAATAATGAGAATGCGATTATAGGAAGAGGAGCGCAAGTTTCTTGGTGGGGTGTTCACATGGTTGAAGTCAGATAAGTATATTAGTCAAAGAAATGTAGCATAATGAACACTATTTCTGTTTGACTCTGGATCGAACGGGTATCCAAGTGAAGGTTATAGAGCAGGGGGAGGTGTGCTCAGTTCTTCGTATTCTAATGATGACCCGAGCAGCCGTGATCGCCCCCACTTCACTACTACCAGATATAAGTGAATTACAGTAGTTCAGTTTGGAAAGGATAAAGGAACAGTGTTGAAGTGGCATCAAAGGAAAGAAAATTCCGAATGGTGTTGATGAATCACAGCTCCGACAATGCAGCCTTGCATATGTTCACTACATGTTGGTGTAATGAGAGGGTACTGTCGAGAGTGGCACATACGTTTCGTACTGACTGCATAAATGTAATGTTGGTATTGCTGATACTTAGTATTTAAGTTTAAGTTAAAGAGTTTGAAGGAGAGAGTATTTCTGTGATGATCAGGATGGCTCAAATATTATAATCATATATTTACAATTTGTTACAAGTCATCTTTGACTTCACATCAGATGATAGCCTCATCGTCAGTTGGGCAGCTAGATTTTTATATTTGAGTGCCATCAGCGTACAGTTGCCGAGACACGGGATGTCGATTTCTGAGGTCAGCTGGGTGTATAGAAAAAATAACAGGGTCGAAAACAGAGTCATATGGAATACAAAAACATTATCTGGGCTCAAATGTTTTCCATTTACGAACACAATTTGTTTTCTGCTGACTAAGTAGGACTTGAATCATAGCAAGGTTGCACCTTGAATACCAAATACGTAAAGGGGACGGTGAAGTAATTGATCATGGTCTATAGTGTCAAATGCCGCAGCCAAGTCAAAGGTGGTAAGCATTGTAATCTTTTCATTATCCAAGGCAGAGAGAAGGTCGTTAACTACTCTCAGAAGGACAGTTTCAGTACTTTTGCGAGGGTGGGTGGGTATGCAGACTGTTCATTGCTACAAAGACTATTGTAATTCAGATGAGATACAAACAACGTTTTCTAAGATTTTTGAAATGAATGAGAGATTAGTAAAAGAGCAATAATTGTATCATTAGGGTCAATTATCGTTTTTTTCATCGGAGGCTTTACAATCATGGGAATTTTGAAAAATTAATGGGAATTCCCTGGATGAGAGAATTATTGCAAACATCGGTTAGTGATGGCTATATTGAATCTTAAACTCTATGAAAAGATACACCAAGTTGATCTCTGAGACATTTGATTGCCTAATATTATAAACTCACGTCAATAAATTATTTTGAAAGAAAGTGTTCTTAGATGAGAGTTGATTCAAGAAATCTAAGCGACGTGATCATATTGCATCAGATAACACTCACTACAGTTACATTAGTCTGCCATTTCAACTGATAAATTTTAAACAAATAAAAAGACTGAAAATTGGTGAGTACAATGAAATCTAAGTTATTTGTCATTTACTTATCTAGGAAACATAATCATACTGTCCGATATATATATATATATATATATATATATATATATATATATATATATATATATATATATATATATATATATATATATATATATATATATATATATATATTTCAAGCGTAAAAGTCCTCCATTCGTATTTTACAGAAGTACAATTTATCTTCTTTTGAAAAAGTGTATAGAAAAAAGCCAGTGGTATAATTTTTTTATGCCACATCGCACTAACGTATCTATATGTGCCAAAAAAGGACCAAATATGCAGGCTGAAAGTACTCAGGTGCATGGTAATTGCTTCTTCTTAACACATCTATATAGGAGACAACAAATCTAAAAACAGATAAAAGAAAACAATATTTTCAGCGCTATCTAAGCAAATAATTAGGTCTCGCTAGTTTAAGTCCGTTGCAGAGTTTAAAAACATTTTCAGCCTGTGCATTTCTAGATAGGTATATTTGTTCAAATACATGGTCCTTATCTTAGGTTGTCTTGATTAAGATAGTCTATGCTGGTATATTTGTATTGTGCTGTGACTATAGGTTTTATAAAAAAAATAGCAAAAAGAAGCAGAATTTCAACAGAGCGTTTTGAAGAGGACACGGGTGACACTGATCCAAATACCATCTGCTTCAACCAGAAGACCAATAATCTCAAGGCTAGCAAAGAAAGAAAGCCGTTGCGTAGCTCCTGAAGATTGTTTTCATATTCGAGCTAACCATGAAGTGAATTCCAGAAATTTTAGAATAACTGCAAACACTAGCACGGTTACATTTATATAGTTCACGTCTTAAACTAGATAAATTAGTAACTAACAGTCTAAAACTAAATAAACCAGTAACTAAACAATGTTTGTGAATAAATTACAGTGTGCGCAGCGTGTTAGTATGGTATCTAGGACAAAAAGTTTACAATTTGTGCAAGAAAGAAAGGAGATCTTTAATTTCAAAGTTACAACACAAAAGAACCCGATAACTAATGAATGGCGAGAAGAACATTCCTCATTTTGTGGCTAATCGCGCTTGAAACTTCTGCATTCAAAAATATTATTTTGTCATTCTCAGATCTCAAATGATGTCGGAATAAGACATATAATTACTTTTGAAAGATTGGTCAGAACAAGGATTACGAATCTTCAATAGTCGCCATAAACGTCGTCAACATAGTTTAAATGAATGGAGAGAAGAACAATTTAAAGATCATATATCTTTTTTGACTATATAATGCCTAAAACGTTTGTATCTGCAGCATCTGCTAGATTTTATTTTGCACACATTTTCAAATAGTGAAGCAATAAAAACAAGTTGTGCTCACGCATTTTTCAAGAAGACGCTGCATGCATGTGAACAGAATAACCAGGCGCTTTCTAAGCCTGCTACTTAAAATATTACACTTACCCCTTTCTAATTTTAGGTAGAAATTTTGAAATACTATCGAAAAGAACCACCGACCCACGAGAAGCTACTGGCAAGCTTTTTCACATACCCACATTAGCCGAATCCGAGACTCGAACCCACGCAGACAGAGGTGAGATGGCAGTGATCCGTAACGGAGAGCGCGTTAGACCATTTGGCCACTCGGTCAGCATAATTAGCATACCAACACTATTTAATATCAGCAAAACTGAAACCAGGTTTCAGCATATGAAACTTTGATGTGAAAATTAAACAAATTAAATATCGATCAGTAGTTACAATATAGATACATCTGACTGGTTTCGAATTCGGGCCTTTAGAACACTAGATTGTATCAGTATAGATCTCGCCAAATGGAGATGAACAAGAACAGTTAAATGTGCCATTTCAATGTCATTCTATTTACTTCTGTTTCTTGTATCCATGGATGTCTGCACTAATAAATCATAAAGCCGACACTAATAATACACATTTACATTATTCTTCCTCTTCCCGGTCTAAGTTACGGAACGGGCTTATTAAGTGTAAATCATGGAAAATATGACAACAGCAAAAGCAAAAACAAGACATAATTTGATAAAGTCGCATTTTTCTTGTCATAGAAATTGTTATTCTTATAGGAAGGAAAATGATGAGAGAATCCATTATTAGAAAATATTGGTTGAAACTTCTAACGTGTTAAACTATAGACTTTGTTCGATAATTTGAACTGACGTCACAGCGTAATCAACAAATGATGCAACTTTTCACGTGAATTGACTTATAACTCTATTACTTACTATATGTCTTTTTAGGAAGAAAAGATTTAAGTGGCATGATCATAGAGCAAAATGAACATGAAGTTTGGGGATAGTTTTTGGCTTTTTACATATTCTAGTAATTGAAATAAATCAACGGAGATTAATAATAATAATAATAATAATAATAAATCAAAACGGCTACATTTCAATTATCAGCCGACATTGCGGATAGTTTACGGTTTGATTCTAATTACCATACAATCTTAATGTGTTTCTTAAGACATAAGTAAAGGTATAGTATATTAGCTATATTTCGACAGAATTTAACTATGGCCATGGAAACGTAATACTGTACATATAAAGAAGTTACTTGTACAGAAACCAACGGCTAGGTTGCTAGATAAAATGATTGCTCCTCGTCAATTTCTAGTCTTAACTCTCTCTCTCTCTCTCTTGAATTATTCTTGCTCACGTAGGTGCTCTGATTGATTTTATTCTTCGATATGTACTTTGAAAATGTTCAAATACATGAAGACCTGTTTATTAGCACGTTGACTTAACTAAATATATTCGACTATCGACTTTGTTAATCGTAAATTCATTATTTTGTTACATATTATTGTAAGAATTATTTTATTCACATAGCTCTTCCAAGTGTAGTATAAATTAAGGAATTTCAATTAGTCAGTACAAAATGTTCTCTTCTTTGTTTCATGATTTGTTTTCCATAGCATGTTTAGGAATGTTTGCTGACCATTGGTTAAATTGACATTTTCACATTTTCGAATATCCGAACGTTCTAATTTGAAATTTCTTCCTACAATATTAATACGTTTGGGCATTTAGAACATAAGCACAACTGAGCTAACTTAAGAGGGCAGAAATTGAGAATGAACATACCTTCCACAAATTAATTTTGAAATTGAATACATTCTGCTAAAGAGCAATTGTCTTCAAAACAATTGAAACCTAGTTGCATCACATTAAAATCTATTGAATCGTAATTTGTCAGTTCTTTCTGGGTTTTTTTCGTTTTTCATTTTTCTAATGTCACTGTGTAAGAGTGATATTAACTTCTACTTGGTATTTAATCTATCTACAATCAGAAGAAGAAAGAAAAAAACTTATAAAAAGAGGGTAATTGTTTGATGTGTGAAAGGGAATGATTTTATGTTTATTTTAGTGACAAATAGCACATCAATACTACAAGAGCGATAACCCATTGAAATTACAACTTTGTGATTAATTTTTGTTTAGAAGGCTATAAATTTCATTAAGACAATATTATTTTGGAAAGTACAAAACAAGCACATTGATTAATGGTATGGAACTTGTATCAATATATTAGCGATAACAAATGTCCTACTTCATTCTTAATACTATAAAAATAAAAGCAGGTGCAATATATGTTGGGACTACATTTTGATTAAATTGTGAGTCTGGAAAAATTCTGAATTCAAATAAAATTAAAGCTTATTTTAAAGCAAAAAAAAAATGACAGTCTGTCTGAACTATAAAAATTCCAACGAAACTCAGATACACAAAGAGGTCTAGCACAAAAATGCATTGTCCTCTTATACAATACATAGTGAACAAAATTTTAATTGATTTATGTATTTTTAAAAAAGAATCAACGCTTCTTGTTTTCCTTTCATTTAAAAATTTAATGTATCGCATCACTTTGTAGCTGAGCTGACGTATTTTGTAATATTAGGTTTAACAAATTACAATGTGCTCTTGCGAACCTGAGAGTGGAGACTGTAAAAGTTGTAACTCAACAACGTGTATACGTGTTTAGAATTACCATGAGCTTTTAATAAAGAGTGGAACATTATAAACTTCCATATTTCTTCTTGTTTTAAATTTACTTAAAGCCAGGAGAGAACGGTCTCTTTCTGTAATTGAAACAGTTAATTCAAAGCAAAAACTACAATTTCATCACTCTCCTAACTGCATGGCACAGTGAAGGCAAACAAAACCAGTTTGGAACATGAATTATCCTGCACATAAAGTTTGACAATGAATTACAAACAAGTAAACTCAAAGAAACGTTCACTGCACATACTTAAAAAATAGACTTTTTTATCTGGTCTGAGTCACTATTGGAGAGTAACAGTCAGTTAGCGAGGAAAAAAAGAATTGCATTATACCGCCGTTAATTATATATAGTATTTAAATTGCTTCTATGAATATAAACATTATTAGAAAAGACGTGTTTTACATTAGGATTGCTACTACTACATCTACTACTACTACAACTACTACTACTACTAATAATAATAATAATAATAATAATAATAATAATAATAATAATAAACAAAGATATCAAGCTGGGTCATAAAAGACCCATATGCCACTTGGTCCTGCAAGTATTAACTCGCAAAGGTATATAACTGATACGAATATCTAACTATATGAATTAGGATACTTTCTTGCGAATATTCAAATAACAACATGGTATTCGATCTTTGTTTGTTTGGAATCAATCAACCCGATTTTGAATAAAGAAAATTAACTGTTGTCGGATGATCATTCCGCATCGATTCGTTATAGTTAAATCCATACGCTAATACTACTTCCGACAGCACCCAACCTGATCATCGTTCCTCTAAAGGTTAACTCCAATCTAATTTGCGTATTTGGTCTATTATTCAAATTTTATACAGCTCTGTTTTTGCTTTGCATTAGCATAAAACCTTTGACCTCAGCATATAATGCAATATTTGCAGAGATCATATAGGTCGTATGAGTTATTATGGCTGAGAAAAAAGACCAAAGTCAAATTTCGGTATTTTTTAAATTCTAAAATAATCACTCAGTGCGAATGTCAATTTGGCATGCATTAGTATGGCAAATTCCGGAGACTTACGATAAACGTATCATAAACAAATTCAGTATAATTTGCCAACAGGTCCCTGTGTGATTTTGATTGTGAAAAAATCACGTCCTAGAGTAATATTTGAGGTAGTCTCCGAATTTAACTGTGCACTCATCGAATTGCTACATTTCATTTGTCCATCTTCAGCACATAAGGGACATGTATATTTGCACTGTGTTTGGAGACAATGAAAAAGAATAACGCATGCATTCATTTACTTTAAATAGAATCCTACACTATTAATATATAACCACAATAGCATTAAGGATCACTTATTTTAATTATACAATACTGCTTGGCAGGGAGTAGTATGTGTTAATAGAGAACCAAAATAGATAAAAGAATAAAGAGGATTGATTTGACATCAACTAATATTTAAGAACATTCATCGAATATTCGAATAGGAAAATGTGGTACTTGTTTTCCCTCTGTTCAGATGAATAGGCAAATGCACACTCTTACACACACACACACACACACACACAGAGCTATATTTATAACTTACAATAGTCCTATATATATATATATGGTGATCAACGGGAGCATATAAGAACAGGAAATACAATACCTATCGACGTTTCGACATTGTCACGGCATTTCTTAAAATAGGAATTAACTGTGAAAATTATTTTTGTTTCTAGTTGAAGCGACAAGGCGGTTTAAGTTGACGCAATCGCTAAAAATTCATATTCCTTGTTCCAAAAGGTTTAAAAGACAACTTGCTGGTTAGTATATTCTTAATTTGTTTCTGCTCTACTCAGGTAAATACCCACGTAGTCCCCCCACCCCCCATATATATATAGAAATGTATGTATGTATGTATGTATGTATGTATATATATATGTATCTATGTATGTATGTATGTATATATGTATGTATATATGTATGTATGTATGTATGTATGTATGTATGTATGTATGTATATATGTATGTATGTATGTATATATGTATGTATATATGTATGTATGTATGTATGTATGTATGTATATATGTATGTATATATGTATGTATGTATGTATGTATGTATGTATGTATATATGCATGTATATATGTATGTATGTATGTATATATGTATGTATGTATGTACGTATGTATGTATGTATGTATATATGTATGTATGTATGTATGTATGTATACATGTATGTATATATATAATGTATGTATGTATATATAATGCGGCAGGGCAGTTTAATTCAAAGCAAACGTTGAAAGCTCTACTTCCTTGTTTGAAAATGTTTACCTGGCAACTTGTTGGTTAGTATATTCTTAATAAATTTGCTATGTTCTTCATTTAAATCAGTGAAACTTTTAATGGCCTTTACTTTGTAGCATTACACATCGTGTCTGTTATGAAGACAAAAGTTACCACAACTGATAATTTATCACAAAATCAACGCATCAGGACAATTAATCCTAAACTCTATAAAACAAGCGAAATATAAATTAATTCCGGTCTCGGAAATACGCAGCATACCCTAAAGACTAGCTAACAGTATTATCTAAGGTTATAACCCCAAGACTCTACAAGTCCCAACTGAGAGCCTGCCTTAAGTATTCGACTGCCAACTTAACGTGGCGGCAGATAATAAAATCAATGCAGATTTATTTTCTTTTAAAAGGTTCCAATTAAATGTTTTCATTATTTAAAGGCCTCAATGTTTTGAAATGCTCTGGCTTTGCATCTTTGTTTAGGAGGGTAAAATGTGCACCAACTATATAGGTCTTAAAATCATAAATCAATCATAGACCACCAACCCATCCACCCACCCACCCACCCCAAACACACACTCTCTCACACACCCACACACACACACACAAACACACACAAATACAAAACACACACATCATACCATCTTTAATCAGAAGTAATATATATACTTAATTCGATATAGCTAAGTGCTATTCCTGTAGTCTTCGTCAACGCCCTTTGTGACTACCTTGGAGATGATTTATTGCATATTACAGAATGATTACCTGCCTCCAAAACAAAAGAGTAGCTCATGTAAAATATTTATATGAAACGCATTTACAAAATAGCGTAATATTTTCTTACGTTTGAACATTGGGAAACTTCTGTATATAGTCTTATTGCTTCGTGAAACGGGGACCAGATTCTGTCAAATACGGAAAACATTTCAACTTAAACTAGTCCTTGAAGATTGGCAAACGTAGATCTCATACATCTCAAACAAAAATATATCGATCATACAAATTGATAAAAAGAAAATCGGAACACGCCGAAAGATTTAAATTGTCTGATTCATCTTTTCGTTGCTATAAATTGTCAGACACGAATAAAATGTTTCCTGTTGGTTAAGGAACATAGTGCATCCAACTAAGTTTAGAGAACTTGTTTGTTACCAATGAATGAATGGCAAGGAGTCACTCTTTATTTTAAGATGCGTTTAATGTGGTTGTGAACGTAGTGTGATGGAAGTGCACAGTTAACTCAAGTATGAAATATGGTAAAAAACTATGTGGTTTTTTTTTATCCGGAAATAACAGCATAACACCAGCAGGTTTGATCATCTGTAATTCAAACAAGTCAGAGTAACACCTCATAGGTTTTAGTGTGTGTTAATTTACTAGCACTGTCACCCCTAGGAATCCTTGTGTCATTTGGAATGTTGCTCAGTGTTCAGGTTGGAACAAACCGTGTGCGTAGTGTATAGTAAATTAATTGGTGGTCAGACTCCATGTGATATTACATCCTCGTTAACAAAACTTGATTTTGTCCAGTGAATGAAAGAATCCGTTTCGAGCTTCAATTCCTCGTTTGGTTTAGACAACTTGTTAGTTAGAACTTGAATTAAGAGCCTTGTGTATTTGGTCTCTTCATTTTAGGAAGGTTAAAATCGGTAACCTTTGCCCTATAAATAATTGCCATCAGTACCTGCAAAACTGAATATTGCAAGTTCCGTGACGATAAAGCGATTTTACACATTTGGTAGGTCGTTTATATCAGTCAGTAAGTATCTCTATATTTTTCTCTTTACACACTGTTTATTGTCCAATATATACATCCAGCTGTAATGATGATATCAAAGTTATTAAACTTTCATAAATAAAGCGAGCTTGGTAAAGAATACGTTGTATTGACGAATTAATATTTTTGCGAAATAAAGGTTACATATAAATTTAGGCCTTAGATCATCCATAATTATCGATCTAATTTTAGTTCATTGGCGTGAAACAAAGACTGGTGTAGGTTTAATTATTGTATTAATTGGTATAGCCCAGGTGTGCTATGGATAAAAGCCTGAGACTTTACCACAGCCGCAGGAATGCCAGATGAAAAAAAAGCCAGTGGATGTGTATGATTTATATTCCATATAGTGTATAGGTGGGATTTATCGAACCTTGTAGTGTCCATACAGTATAAAAATATGTCCTATTTTCTTATATATTTGTTTACAGGTGTGAAATCCTAGATACAGCCTTTCTCAGTATCTATATTGTTTTCTTTTTTCTTATTTGGTTTGCAGAATGTACATGTTTTAGTAATGATTTCAAGTGAAATCGAAATCACTGTTAGATACCGATAATAGTTAGTATATTTCTTTTCGTATTTTCTGTTGGTGTGTCTTTAAATTCCTTCGAAGAACAATGAGTTTATGTATTCAAGGACAGGATTTGTGTCGCTTACTCATTAACATATTGTTGCTAGTTAAAAGCGCGTTAAACCATTGAGCGAGCTTTACTGTGTACGATAATATTATAATCACCAGTTTTTAAACAAGGACCTATTCAATACTGAATTAAAGGCTTTTAAAGATTAATGGTTATTGACACGGACAAAATAATTAATTAAACAATTGATGCAGTTTCTTGGAAGGAGGTAGAATCGCAATTGAGAGATTGACCTTAATTTAAATTTTGTAACTTAAAATACATAAAAAATGTTATTAAAAAATATCAAAGACCATTACAAATATGAATCCTTGACATTACTATCAGAATTTTTCTCATACCCATCCACATAAATAAACCAGCCTCCAATAGCAACACAGCTATAACTTCACTGAATGAAGAAAGTAAATCGATTTATGTCATATAAAATCCCATGAAGGTATCTGATCATTTAGCCATGTACGAGTCCAACGCATATGTTTAATAGGACTGCTTCTTGTAGCCTGTGTGATAGTCATTATCACGTATCTTGTCGGATAGTGCATGGTAAATGCAAGGTCCCCATTGACACTGTTCGATTACTGGGGATTAAAAATATAAATGAATCGATTTTTATTTGTCTCATTCAAATCCGCAAAACTTCACCAATGCATGCTAAGTCTTATGTGAAATTTGTTTTTTTTATTTGGCATTCAACCATACAGTCTATGGAATATATTTTGGTTCTGTTAAGACAAGAATAGTTAATTATTTATAATTATGTTTTTCTTTTGTCATTACGATTTACAGCAATCTGAGTTGTCTAACCCTTTCGAATTTTCATACATACACAGACTTCTCACTTAACATTTTAATTGTGAACCAAATACTAGACCTTTTTGAAATAAATGAGATATCTTTGCTAGTAATACAATTAAAATATACTTTAAAGGAATAATTAAAGAAAAATCTTACACATCTTGATGTGTAAGACATGACGGTACCGTGAAAAATACTCAGTGTGTGAATGTGTGTATGTATGTATGTATGTATGTATGTATGCTATGAAATCTGTATTACTTTGTAATATGGAAATTTGAAATTTGTTTTGCAGAATAAAATAAACAAAATAAAAGGAAAAGAAAAGAGTAAACTTTGCGGATACAGTTGGTGTAGACTCCACAACCTTTGCTTTACGAGCGTTACGCTTTATCGAACTGCTATGCAAACACTTAAGGCCTGTATACAATCATGTATCGTCTTCATGCGTACGATTTTAACCTTGAGCCAAATACTTGACACTAATGAAGTGCACTATAAATGAAAAAATATACATCGTCTGCTTAACATATCATGATGTGAAGACAAGACGGTATAAATTTTCCACTGTAATTTGTAAACAGTCCTAAACATTGATGAAATAACGAACAACGCCGTGTTTTGCCTGAGAAGAACGAAACAGACTGTGGACGATGGATTTAGATTTGTAACTAAAGTGGGGCCTCCTCTTTAAAGGTGCAGTGGACAAGTGGGTGTGGCGGAAAAAATAGATTGCTTTTCTCTGAATGGCTGTATATACATCATGAATCTTCACTCACTGTTTTGTATCATTGCAGCTTATGAATGTTATTAAATTAGGAATTTATTTAGCTAGTTATGTTGAATGAAATTATAAGGATTAACTGTTTATCTGTTTTAGATTCAATGACGCATGAACCGATAAAATCTTTGGAAAAATTGTATAATCCGCATCGGAGATCATACAATTTTTTTACATCGGTTCTTGGTTCATACTTCGTTGAATTTTAACAACTAAAATAGGCAATGCTTTATTAAACATGTCTTGTTCATTGTCAGAAACAATGAATCACATGGAAGAAGTGAGACAACTGGTCGCTGATACTTTATGACAACTTGGCACATTATATCTGCTTGTATCACAATCTTTGCCCAAACAATTTACTTATTGTAACATTATCGATATTTTTTGAAAACTGCAATCTTTATTAATCATAAAAATGTTGTCCTAGCAGTTTCACCCAGCGTGGGTAGCATGTTTGAAGATATGTTGTAAACGATACGTACCGCAAGAGAGTTAAATGCAAATGCTTCACTTTATAGTTTTCAAAACTGAACAACGCTTTAAATGTAAAATTAATTAAAGCATCTATATGTTAAAATCAAATGCAATAAATTATGTCATCTATATACAATTTTTCCCCCTCAATTATGTGACATATTTGCAAATTCATATTTACTAAATGATGGAATTGATTTCTTAATTTAAGATTTCAAGAGGAATAACATTGTTCTGATTCTAGTGACTATTCCTTTACTTTATCAACTTTCCTATCCAATTATTCTGAATTTAAATTTTTTGGAAAGGTAATTTATTTCTACAAATGCATGCAAACGCTAAATTAAGGTGTATGTTACGTATGCACGAAAAATGTTTTGAAAGAGATATTAGACTTACAAACATAAGATTTACTTGACGGAGTTAACTCCCTTTATCGGCCACTTTTCGAGTGTTTTGAAATGCATGTACTGTTTTATACATAATTTATGACTATGTTGATTTAGTCTGACACACCATACTGTATAAGATCAGTATCACGTTCAGTGCAGTCGCAATATTTTTTTGTTCCATCACAATAGGCCAACGTCTTACCAAATTTAAATGTTCTGTTTAGAGTTGAATGCCATCAAATCATTGAAGAGAACGGTATTTCAAGCAATGATCTTTTTATCTTTATAAATTTAAGCACAGATTACAAGAAGAAAAGAAAAACAAACTGTTTGCCTTTCAGTGTTTGAGCATGTTTCCGTGACGAAACAATGTGCTCCAAATGACTGAATCCCAAATTGCTGTAATAATAATAATAATAATAATAATAATAATAATAATCGCTTTATAATATTAGAGAACACATACAAACATATGCAACGACCAGATTACAAAACCAAACACCATAAAATTACAAAACTAAGACATGCTGACAATATTTAAGTAAGTAAACATTATTAAGTCTTTAAATATGTTCTAGTTCTCTAAATAAGTGAGCTTTCAGAGCACTCTAGAATGAAATAACTGTGTTCTTGTGTCTATGTGGACAGTTTCTTCTACGTTGGGACCCTGGTACGCGGAAAACATTGTCCACGCGACTTTGTTTTAATAATTGGAATAATGAGAATGCGAGTATAGGAAGAGGAGCGCAAGTTTCTTGGTGGGGTATTCACATGGTTGAAGTCAGGTAAGTATATTAATCAAAGAAATATAGCATAATGAACACTATTTCTGTTTGACTCTGGATAGAACGGGTATCCAAGTGAAGGTTATAGAGCAGGGGGAGGTGTGCTCAGTTCTTCGTATTCTAATGATGATCCGAGCAGCCGTGATTGTAACTTTTTGAAGTTTCTGTAGTAGATGCTGAGACGAACCAGATATAAGTGAATTACAGTAGTTCAGTTTGGAAAGGATAAAGGAACAGTGTTGAAGTGGCATCAAAGGAAAGAAAATTCCGATTGGTGTTGATGAATCACAGCTCCGACAATGCAGCCTTGCATATGTTTACTACATGTTGGAGTAATGAGAGCGTACTGTCGAGAGTGACACATACGTTTCGTACTGACAACATAAATGTAATGTTGGTATTGCTGATACTTAGTATTTAAGTTTAAGTTAAAGAGTTTGAAGGAGAGAATATTTCTGTGATGATCAGGATGGCTCAAATATTATAATCATATATTTACAATTTGTTACAAGTCATCTTTGACTTCACATCGGATGATAGCCTCATCTTCAGTTGGGCAGCTAGATTTTTATATTTGAGTGCCATCAGCGTACAGTTGCTGAGACACGGGATGTCGATTTCTAAGATCAGCTAGGTGTATAGAAAAAATAACAGGGCCGAAAACAGAGTCATATGGAATACAAAAGCATTATCTGGGCTCAAATGTTTTCCATTTAGGAACACAATTTGTGTTCTGCTGACTAAGTAGGACTTGAATCATAGCATCGTTGTACCTTGAATACCAAATACGTAAAGGAGACGGTGACGTAATGTATCATGTCATATAGTGTCAAATGCCGCAGCCAAGTCAAAGAGGGTAAGCATTCTAATATTTTCATTATCCAAGGCAGAGAGAAGGTCGCTAACTACTCTCAGAAGGACAGTTTCAGTACTTTTGCGAGGGTGGGTGGGTAAGCAGACTGTACATTGCTACAAAGACTATTGTAATTCAGATGAGATACAAAAAAAAGTTTTCTAAGATTTTTGAAATGAATGAGAGATTAGTGAAAGAGCAATATTTTTATCGTTAGGGTCAATTATCGTTTTATTTCATCAGGGGCTTTACAATCATGGCAATTTTGAAAATTGATGGGAATTTCCTGGATGAGAGAATTATTGCAAACATCGGTTAGTGATGGCTATATTGAATCTTAAACTTTATGAAAAGATACACATTATAAGCTCACGTCACTAAATTATTTTAAAAGAAAATATTCTTAGATGAGAGTTGCTTCAACAAATCTAAGCGACGTGATCATATTTCATCAGATAACACCCAAAACAGTTACATCAGTCTTCCATTTTAACAGATAAATTTAAAACAAATATAAAAGACTTCGAATTGGCGAGTAAAATAAAATGTAAGGTATTTGTCATATACTTATCTTGGAAACATAATCATATTTTGGGAGAAATATATATATGTCAAGTGTTAAAGTCTTCCATTCGTATTTTTCCTTAAGTGCAATTTATCTTCTTTGGAAAAAGTGTATAGAAAAAAGCCAGCAATGTAATATTTTATGCCAAAGCACACTAACGTATGGATATGATAGTGCCAAAAAAGGACAAAATATGCAGGTTGAAAGTGTTCAGGTGCATGGTAATTGCTTCATCAGAACACCTCTAAATAGGAGACAACAAAACAAAAACAGATAAAAGAAAAACATTTATAGCGCTATCTAAGTAAATATATAGGTCTTTCTAGTTTAAGTCCGTTGCAGAGTTTAACAACATTTTCAGCCTGTGCATTTTTAGATACGTCGACTGGTTCAAATACATGCTACTTACATTGGGTTGTCTCGATTAAGATATTCTATGCTGCTATATTTGTATTGTGCTATGACCATAAGTTTTACAAAAAATAACAGCAAGAAGCAGAATTTCACCAGAGTGATTTTGAAGAGGACACGGGTGACCCTGATCCAAATAAAATCTGCTTCGACCAGAAGACCAATAGACTCAAGGCTAGCAAAGAAAAAAAGACGTTGCGTAGCTCCTGAAAATTATTTTCATATTCGAACTAACCATGAAGTGACTTCCAGAAATTTTAGAATAACTGCAAACACTAGCACGGTTACATTTAAAGAATTCACATCTAAAACTAGATAAACTAGTAACTAACAGTCGAAAACTAGATAAACCAGTAACTAAACAATGTTTGCGAATAAATGACAGTGTGGGCAGCGTGTTGGTATGGTATCTATGACAAAAAGTTTAAAGTTTGTGCAAGAAAGAAAGGAGATCTTTAAATTCAAAGTTATGACAAGAAACCCGATAACTATTGAATGACGAGCAGAAAATTCTTCATTTTTGTGGCTAATCGCGCTTGAAACATCCGCATTAAAAACCTTAATTTTCTCATTCTCAGAGTTTAAAAGTGATTCCAGGGAAATTTAAATAAAATATTCCGTGACTTTCGTACTCTTTGTGATTCTACCGAGTAGATTTTAAACCCCACCGAGGACACATGGAGCGAGGAGAAGGTACTTCTTTACTCCAACGTCTCCGGTATTCTACAATTATTGCTAAAAATTTCTCGGAATACGACGTATAATTCCTTTTGAAAGATTAGTCAGAACAAGGATTACGAATTTTCAATAGTCATCATAAACGTAGTCAACATAGTTTACATGAATGGGTGAGAAGAACAATTTAAAGATTCCATATCTTTTTTGACTATATAATGCCTAAAACGTTTGTATCTAAAGCATCTGCTAGATTTTATTTTCCACACTTTTTCAATACTGAAGCAATGTAAACAAGTCGTGCTCACGCATTTTCCTGAAGGTCACGAATACGACCCCGCGTGTATGAGAACAGATTAAAGAGGAGCATTCTATGCCTGCTACTAAAATATCCTTCTTACACTTTGAGTGATAGCTCGTATCTTTTCGTGTAAAACTGGATAACTAACAAAATCAACTGGTAAAATATATTATGAAACTGTATCACCTTCTCCAGGAGCAAAGTATATTTAAATCGAATGTAAAAGTTAATTAATTGCAATTTCACCATTGAACCTGAACCGATTTGTTATACTCAGCTAATTGCCAAGGAGTTATCATTATGGTCACTGTTTAGGGATTGAAATATACAGTTTCAAAATCGCATTATAATGACTTAAATAAACAAACCTTGCACTATGAAAGAGATATGAGCTGTGTTGGTTCAGGGTCTAACTTTTTCTCTATAGATTGAGTGACAAAGTTGATTGGAAAAAAGTAACAGTATGGGATGTTTTAAGATGTTACTTTTCCAAGCTTCTTAGGTAACGTTGGCTCTTTTAAGATTTGAAATAATTAAAAACGAATATCAATGTTTGCATGAATGAACGACGTTTTATATATTTTCCTGTCTTGCGTTCATGTATACACTGAGATTTTAGCTATAGTTAAATCACTTTTACATTGCTAGACGAATGTGATATTTTCATCACTCTTGCGAAGTCCTTTTTTACAAATACTATAACATTACAACAAATATGTCATAATTTAAATGAATATCAAGTTTTAATATGGTGCATTCACGTCATCTCTTGTTGTTGTTATTGCTTTTTTTAGCATGCAATACGCTTTTGATCCTCAACATTTCTTTCTGCTCTACTACCAGCATAATCCAAAAAAAGTTTACTTAACTATAACTGTCACTTGAAAATTTCTATTTCATAGCATATTTAGTCTGAAAGTCAGTTTTGTCAAAACTCTTGACATATTTTAAGAAACAGTGTGAATTTTATGTACTTTAGGTGCAGCAAAACAAAATATATCAGAATGAGATAATGTGCAAAATATGCTTGGCACTGTCGAAGCTAATTGTACAGCTACGTGTTAAATAAATTTTCATAGCGGTGATTTTACCACCCAGTCCCTTTGGTAAATAAACCGAATCTCCTAATAAAGAACGTGAGTGCACCAGATTATTGTATATAAAAGAATATTCTTCATTCAATCTTACCACCAAGTTATACAATTTTGAATCTAATTTTAAAACTCCATATTATATGTACATAAATCTCGGCTGTCTTTCATTACGTTTATTTTAATTAAAGTTGATTATCTCCTGGAACCTACATTATTCGTTGTGTAAAATATGGACAAAGAGGATTGTAATGACTGAAAAGATTGGTCAGACTGATACGTCAGGGCTGTGTTCTAGCGTTAATAATGAAAGTTACATATGCAAGGGAAACAAAACTAAGATATGAAAAACAAAACAACATTTTTTGAGTAGTGTTACGACCCTATGGCAACAAAACTAAAATAAACAAATAGAGCGAAACCAAAAAATTATATTAAATTTAATAAACAATTTAATTATCAACGTTATAAATGACAAATGTGAGATGAACTTAAAGTATTATGAAGTGGACCCAAAATAGTCCTTATAAAGGTCTATGAAAGTCTTAACGAACGAAAAGTTTCATATAAATTTCAATACCAGAAATGTAATTCTCCTCCAAAAACAGTGACGTTGTCAAGATGACGTTGTCCAGAATTCTTTCGAATAATTTATAGCAGTTCCAGAATAATATTAAATTCCAAAAATGAACACTCTCTATTTCCGCCGGACATACCAAACAACCATTTTTTTCTCTGAAATAGTATCTAAGGACAACATAAAATCCGTCTGCAGACATATAACAGGAACACAGTAAGTGCAAGTGACTCCAAACTTCGGAATCTGAATGTTTAATTTTCTTCTTATATGCACCACATTTAGCAACTGTATCTTACAATATACTGCAAGTGACACCATACACAAGTCATTTTGCGTCGCATTGGGCCAATTCACGTGACCTAGCACAAGCCATGCGAGTTACTGAATTATTCTAAAAACGTATAAATCCCATCATTCATTGAGAAACTATTCCATATGCGCCATTTTAATTCATATTATTAAGATTATTATTAATAACTGTCAACACATACGTACATATCTATTTAAAGATCCTATAAAGTTTGCGTTCTTAACAGAGCCTGGTTGATTACAGAATATGTAACAAAATATATTCCAGACAGTTTACAACCATGAATAAAAATTACAAATATTAAATAAAAGCATGTAACAAGAGTTACAAAAATATAAATATGCATAACACACCATGCCCCTTCATAAGGAAAAGAAATTATATATGCAATCAAATATGCAAGTCATGAAATTACAAAGGTATAATAAATGTACAGAATGTATGCTAATAAAGTAATATAAAACTCTTATACAAGTGAAAGTGCTTTCGCGATGAAATTTTATTTCCCTTTGATATGCTGAATAGCGATGTTGTATTCTTTCAACATTAAGATCCGATACAATGACCTTTGGTTTTCAGTTTTCATTTTTTTTTATGAAAGTATGGGGATTGTGATCCATGAATAAAATAGTCGAAGAAGAAGCAGCATTAATACTTCAATGTGTTGTATAGCCAAAAGTAGTTCCAAACGCTCCTTTTCGGGTGCTTCTTTAACTTTTTTTTTAGAAACAGCACACTGGAAGATCCACACCATCTTTATTTTCCTGAATTAATACGCCACCAACACCTACACGACTCACATCTACATATGCTTTAAATGGTTCATTTAAATCTGGAGGAAATTTGTTTTGCTCTCTTAGGTACAGCCTTTATTTTAACGCTTCCGAACAATCATCAGACCAATACAACTTGGTCTTCTTATTTTAAAAAAGTGGTCTGTGGTTACGCAATTATAAACAAATTTGAGCAAATATTTCCGATAATATCCAGCCATATCCAAAAATCTCACAAGTTGTCTCTCGCTGACAGGTGCAGGAAATTCGGAGATAGCTTGAATTTTAGCTTATACAGGCTTAACTTGACCATGTCCCACAATATGTTCTAAACATTTGAAACAAGCTCGGTAATACTCACTTTTACAAATACTGACTGTCAAATTTGCCTCACCCAAGCGAACGAAGAATTTCTGGATAGTTTCCAGATGATCCTTCCAGGAATCGCTGTAAATAATGACGTTGTCAATGTATGCATCAGAGCCACCTACACCAGATGTTACCATATTCACTTAGGGCTGGAATGTAGATGGATAATTCGTTATGCCAAATGGCACACTTTGTATTATTCCAGTCCCTCTGGAGTTACTAAAGCCGAAATTTATTTTGTTCTATACGTAAGTGGAATGTGCCAAATCTTTTTAACAGGTCAGACTTCGTGACATATTTTGCATTTCCAATCGCATGAATACAGTCATCACTTCACGGTATATCAAATGATCCTGCTTTGGCGTCACTGTTCACTTTCCTGTAATCTGTGCAGATTCGGAAAGAATTATCTGGTTTCTTCACAACAATACACCGTGAACTCCAGCTACTTTTTCTTAGTTAAATAAAGTCTTTTTCCAAATATTCAACTTCCATCTTCAAACATTCCTACGAGAGAGAATTCATCCTGTAAGGGTGTTGTTGTACAGGTTTAGAATCTACACTTTCACCGTCATGGTAGATTATCTTCGTTCCAGTTGGAACATCTGGAAACAATTATATATTATTCAGACACCTCACTGTATATTATACGGACACTGATTCAGAAAGTGATAGTCTTCCTGGAGATTTGAACAGAAAGATTCATGGAACAAATATATCGAACGGCGACACAAATTCAGTCCCACTGCCTTATACTAAGGATACAAAATATAAGACCAAACACCAGGAGTCATCCGAAGAAACAGATGGGGATGGTCTTGTGCAGAATGGTCTATACATTGTAACAAAAGTATTGAACATTGTAACGTTAATATCACTTTTATGCCTGGTTGAGAACGGCCCGAAAACGCTAATTAGCCCGAGCACATATGAAATTCTATACATTTTGCAACAGTGTGTATTAAATTACGTTAATAAAGATGCTACTAGAGGCACGTCTGATGAAATCTACTTAAACCATTAAGCTGGACAAATTATAGCATACTATGAAAACATTTTTTCAGATGTTGATTCTGAAATTGCTAGTTGTAACCACATATGTATGCTGACATCAAATCCAACAATGCTGAATATAAGTATTTGAGGAGAAGAAAAATCAAAAATGAAATAGAAAACTGCGTCGAAAATGGAAAATTAGACAAGTGTAAAGATGAATAAAGCACATAAACTTTCTGCACTTCGTCAAAGTGGAATCTTCCCTGTAAATGTTCAGATACGACTACGTACAGCTTCATAGAAAAGAATGATCAATCACTACCAGATGATAATATAGCGTACGGGAACGTTTGAAAACGCAATAGAATAGAACAAGAAATTTTACCAGATGAGATAAAAGCGGGAAAATAGATATTCACAAAACAATGGGCAGCAACCAGTATACAAATAATCTATAGACAATTAAATGAAATGCATCCGAAATTAAAGAAGAGAAGGGACCAGTTTCTATTTAAACTTTGATTTTCAAAACAACAAATTGCAGATTGATTATTTAGATAACTATATCAATGAACATTCAGACGAATAATCAAACACTATCGATGTGGCACTTCTTAATTCGAAAATAGCATAAATGTGAACACTGAGAGAAAGGACAGGAAAGTTATGATATTTTAAACTGAATACATCCGAGTAAGAAGCAAATGTTAAAGTCGGATATAGATTTGAGAAATATCACATTTGTCACTCGGACCAGCAACATTAGTCCAGAGAGTAACTGTTTAATTACAGATACCACTGTATGTTAATCAAGGATCCGAAGGTGACAATAGCTGAGCATCTAGAGAGACATATACTCTATTATATAGTTTTCCTTACTTTTGTAGATAAATAACACCTTAATCAAAAACAAAGCAGATTCATTAAAATCAAGAAGTAAAGAGCAGTTGATAGCGTAATTAATTTATGACCGGCGTCGTGCCACTGTGCATGACAAATTTCTTGTCCACTTCAGATATTTTCAAGTCAACCTTTAAACTCATTACCTGATTACAACCAGAAATAATAATACCATCCCATGTTTAGCAAAACGTGTTTGGACACAATGCATAAAAGGGTAAAGACCATTTATTGTGCCATGAATGGTAAGAAATATGCAAGCAAAACAAAAGTGATAGATGTCCAAACATATATGATGTTCAACTAGGAGTTTCTTTACTTTGTCCTGCAATTAATGAAACTGAAATAAGCGGGATATGTAATTCATCAGGTAACAATACCTTTTACATGCATTCACCAAGTATTGATTTATACGTAGAAATGTATACATCATCTAAATAACAATTGATGGAATTGTTCACGGATGAATTTGATACCACAAATAGTAATTATCAAAGTCCGAAACAAAAGAAGCTTTATAGAAAACAGATAGCAAGTCCACAGGAGTAGAAATCAAATATTGGTACACAAAGGAACTCAACCTTGTGAGCGTATCCCACCGGAGATTTGAAACGTTTCAGAAAAATGCCATCGAGAGTCCCTGTGCAGATTTACTTGAATGCGTGTAATTAAGATATGCAGAGATGCTTTGTTTATTAGCATGTGGAGCAGACAGTGTCCGAACTAGTTTAAAATGGCGAAGAATAAATCTGCCTCAGATTGTCGTATCTAACCGTTGGTATGAAGAAATGTATTTGCAAAGCTATTAGTAGAACAAATATGTTGTAACAACCAAAGTATTTAGTGTTTTTAATAGTAATGAAGGTAGTGGCTCACACCCTCCGCTTAGTAAATCACGCAAAACTGATAATTATTTTGTGTCATGACCACATCTACAGTTTTGCTCAGGATGATCAACAAGAACGAAATACAGTAAGTGTATAATCTTGCATCATCTAAATATTAGGTGAGTGCATTCAAATCAAGCAGAAAAATGCAAAGAAGATGACAAAGAAACATATTAAAGAGGATTGGTACAAAAATATTTCAAAACGGATAACAGTTTACATTATACCAACAGAAGACTGACCAATTTTTCATTTGTTATTGTTATAAGCACCGAAGAACAAGATCAAAATTGGATGAGAAAACAGACAAAAGAGTTAACTAGCAATTGAAACAGAACGAAACGAAAGAATGAAAATAGCATATATATGTCACATTTGAACATTGGAGCTATAAGTCGTGACAACCCTTTGTTGATTGGTGTGATAATAATTCTATATTATACAGGATGGTATCTGTAAATGAGTAACCTCGGGCTCCTGAGGCATGTGAGAATCAGGAAAACACTGAGAAGGATTAAACAAAATGTATGCTGAGATATTTCATTTCTCGTCGCATCAGAATTTGCATTGATTCCAGCATTATTTATTTTTGATATATAATGTTCAGAATATTTATATGATTGTGGAAAGATTAAATGTTTCAAAGTTGTGGCATGACCAATCCTCTATTGCAAGAGTATTACAGCATATTTTTGCGTTTTATTGTGAGAGAATATATAAGCAGTACGTGGCACTAGAGGGGGCACAATGGTTGATATTAGCCGATATGATTACACTGTTGGCCAGTATTAGGCACTAAGGGAAATCCAATGTTAAAATTATTCGTGCTTTATATTGTAGGTATTTATGGAGTGTAACGGCATTTAAAATGCACAATTTTGACATACGTTTTCCCGTGATGACCTATAATACCTATTGAATTTAGGGGCAGACGGAACTATATGTATAAGGTAAATCCTATGTTAAAACTCATTTTTTACAATCCATCACATCAGTTGTATATAGTAACCGCCGTTTGATTACTATCCGAACACACACACTAAAGTCCAGCACTTTATTTTATTTTTAATACAATCCAAAACATAACATATTATATACAATACCCACCTGATTGATACCACTCCCAAAACGCATATGCTCCCAACTTATATCACACGAAATGAAGTAGAGGGTTTCACATTTTAGTAGTCAACAACATAGATACATACAATCACAAAAATATGCCAAATACACAAGATTTTGGCAAATGTGATTAGTGTCTCTCTTTTCTTGAGTTGTGAATCGCAAACGGAAGGGAGTCTGTTAAAGAGTTAAAGTATCTAATCCTTCCTCAGCTGAACCTAAGAGAAAGAGACATTTACTTGCTAGGATTTATAAACCTTCCATCACTACATCAATCTCAATGCCACCGAGATCCCAAAATCGGGAACTGCAGTTACTAATACTAAGAAGCAACAACGGCAACATGACAAGTAGGACCTCGCTGTGGAAAACAATAAGACAATTAAAGTTGATGATATCAAGATTATACGTGTCTTTATACCTAAATCACAGCTTTTTAAGAGCCACCTATATCGTAGAAAAGAGATTCTACTCAACAATTGATAAATGAAGTAAACCATCAATCTCTTCCAAATTTGTGTATATGTGTGAAATCGACTTCTTATCGTATCCAAACTGAAAGAGAAAGAATCATGTATTTTTTTTCTTTCGTGTATTCTCTTTATATACAAATCACAATGAAATTTCAAAGCACATCGAAAAAGTTGATTTATTCTTCTTTAAATCTTTCACTGTATGTCTCTGTTCTTAATTTATTCGCTGGCGTCAGCTCATGCTTTTTACTTTCTTTTGTGGCTATTGCTTTTTCAAATTTCTTGGCTGCCATGTGATCTTCTGCTTCTGTGCCTGGAAAACGTTCCTCCTCGTCTTTCTTCTTGCATTCATTATCCTTGGGACACTGACGAGCAATGACCTTTATGTTACTTTTTATAAGAATTATCTTATTATTTTCTATCTTTTCTCTTGCATTCGCGTTCCTTTCACGTTGCTGACACTCTCGAGGCCAAGACCTTTTCTTTTGAAAGACATAGCAGATATCTTGACATTAACCTCAAGCGGGGTACTCCGTAGTCTTGTTAGAATAATATTTACCAATTAATGTCTTTAATTCTATGAGGAGAAGTAACATAGGTTTGACTCGTACATCATCTTATTCATAGTCTGAAAGAAGAATAAGCACATACTTAGGATATGAGGTTCTCTCCATAAATAAGGAGATAGTGTGTGCAAAACTAAGTCAAATCAAAGTTTGGAATCAGTATGAAATTATCAGTGTGATGTGATGTGATTTGGCTTTCAACGTAGCTTTAACAATTTCCAGTCATATCGCTACGATGTCTGTGTGACGTTCTGTCGTATTGGGGTGGGGTTCTTCCAATATAATTTAATTAAATTATATTGGGAGAACCCCACCCCAATACGACAGAACGCCACAGTAGGCGCTCCGTCCGGGATTTGAATTAGACATAAATATTATTTTACGACCTAAAAGTTTATTTGTTAGGAAGTATTAGTGAACAGTGTGAGATATTTTCAATCCTATGTATTTTGAAATTTTATGATTTTCTCATCTTGTGTTTGTTATATTTGATATTTGCATGTTTGGTAGATCTTTAATTACTTGCAGTAATTGTGAAGCAAATATCGAGCAAATATCTTACCTGAACGAAATTAGTTGTTGTCGACAGGTAAGTATTTGGCTGGGAACTTGTAATATCTGTCCATTGTTAGTAAGGTCGAGACAAGGTATCACTTCCTATTAGTATAACAATATGGCTACAGAAAGGCAAATGATCAAGGAGTACCGTGCCATGGGTTCGGAAGGTCTCGGATATGAGGGAGATCGCCTGGCAGCATTTATTGAAGAACGAATCAAGGAATGGAAGGCAGAAAAAGCAGCGGAGAAGGCACTGGCCAAGATATCCGCGGACAGAGAGCTGGAGTTGGCCAAGATAGCAGCGGACCGAGAAACCCAGAAAGAGCTTGAGCTGGCCCGGATAGCCGCCGAAAGAGAAACACAGAAAGAGCTGGCCAGGATATCAGCGGCCACAAAGGAACGAGAGCTCGCTCATACTCTTGAAATGGAGAAAGTCAGGTTAGCGGCTAGGGACACTGATCGGGACGACGCCAGCACAAGTTCTGGAGGGACCGGACGACCTTTCATCGACCACCGAATGGTCCAGATAAGTATGCCGCGGTTCAGCGATAAGGAGGAATCTATCGACGATTTTCTTGTTCAGTTTGAGAAACTCGCTCACGCTCATAAAATTCCTGAACAACATTGGGCCATTAATGTCTCAGCTTTTTTGCAAGGTGCAGCTCGTGAAGTCTACCACGGCTGAGCTGCAGACGATGCTGACGACTACAATGCGCTCAAAAAGGCCCTTCTCTGCCATTATCGGCTGACCGCCGAAACATATCGTAAACTTTTTCGGGACTCGGCGAAAAAGGCAACGGAGACCCACTCTCAATTCCACACCCGTGTTCGAGGGTTATTTGAGAAGTGGATGAAGATGGCCGAAGTCGAACGATCGTACGACCGGCTACGCGAGGTTATACTCAAGGAACATGTCCTGAGTACTTACCGTCGCGAGTTGACAGTCTTTCTAGCAGAGAGAGAGCACCGGACGCTCGAAGAGATCGCTAGCATGCCGGAGCGATACGAGCAGGCACACTCGAAAAGTGGAGGTTCCGTGGGTGCGGACCGACCCCGACCCACTGAGTCGCGCCGTGTGGTTGAGGTAGAGCCGGCTGTCCGTAACCGTCAGGGCGACGGGAGGGTCGGAGGGGGATCTACAGGTAAGGATGCCAACCATAGACCTGGACAGGCCTCACCCACGAAAGCGGGCGCGAGCCGGAGGCAAGCTGTAACCCAGCCAACCTCGCGTCTGCTACTGTCAACGGAGAAGGTGCCACCATCTTGTATGACGCTGGGTGTAGCGTCCCAGCCATTGTGGACAAGAAGTACGTTAAGCCCGAGTATTACACAGGGGAGGTAATCGAAGCTCAGTACGCGAACAGCGCGCGTGACTCATTGCCAGTGGCTGTCATTGACCTCGATTCACCGTACGTGAAGGGGAAAATTGAAGCTGCATGCTTGGATGGTTTATCACATGACGTCATACTGGGATGTCGTTATGTGTTGCCACAACCGAACCCAGAAACCTGCACACCGATTACGGTGAGTGCTGTGGAAACCAGGTCCAAGAGTCGACAGACGAAAGCGAAGCGGATGGAAGTTACATCGACACCGGTGAGTAACGTTCTTCCGGCCGAGCTGAGGAAGCTGCAACAGGAAGACGCAACTCTGGCGCAGTTGCACCAACACGCTGCAGCAGGGACGGAGAGAGAAACTCCGAATGGCGGGGTGAAGTTCGCATACAAGAAGGGGATCTTGTATCGCTACGCCAGGAATGGTAACGAACACTTTAAGCAAGTCGTCGTACCAAAAGAGAAGCGAGGGGAAGTGTTGAAACTCGCGCACGAGAGTCTCATGGGTGGACACATGGGAATTGCCAAGACGCGTGACCGTCTTGTCAAAGGATTCTACTGGCCAGGGGTCCAGGGAGACGTCAAACGGTCCTGTCTCTCCTGTGACAAGTGTCAGAGAATGGCACCGAAAACGGATCATCGACCCGTCCCCTTGGGGAGTACACCCCTTATCGATGAACCGTTTAGACGAATCGCGATGGACTTGATCGGACCGATAAAATCCGCGTCGTCGCACGGAAATCGGTATATCTTAACGGTCGTAGATTACGCTACACGCTATCCAGAGGCCGTTGCGCTGCGTAATATTGATTCGGAAACCGTCGCGGAAGCGCTGTTTGGGATTTGGTAAAGAGTTGGAGTGCCCGACGAGATCCTGACCGACAAAGGGACACAATTCATGAGTCGCGTGATGGCAGAGGTAAACCGACTGATGTCAATTAAGCACCTCACGACTACACCGTATCGCCCTCAATGTAACGGACTGGTCGAACGGTTTGACGGGACCCTAAAGAACACGCTCAAGAAGCTGTGCGAAGGCCGCCCCAAGGATTGGTATCGGTATATTCCTGCCATGCTTTTCGCCTACCGGGAAGTACCTCAAGCGAGTTTAGGGTTCTCTCCCTTTGAACTCCTGTACGGGAGGACCGTACGCGGCCCAGTCGCCATACTGAGACAACTGTGGACGGACGATCACGCTGTGGAGGAGGTACGCACCACCTACCAATACGTTGCGGACTTGCGCAACAAACTGGAGGAAGTTTGTTCCCTCGCACAGGAGAACCTCAAGCGAGCGAAGGCGCGTCAGGCGAAGAATTACAACAAGCGCGCAAAACCACGCCAGTTTGAAGTAGGGGACAAGGTGTTGTTACTGCTGCCCAAAGAACACAACAAGTTGCAAGTTTCCTTGAGGGGTCCATACGTTGTCACCGAGAAGGTCGGAGGTCAAACATATCGGATACGGCTACCAACGAAGGAGAAATTGTACCATGCCAATCTCCTTAAGAGATACCGGGAAAGAGAGACCGCCAGCGATTTTGTTATCGCCTCGATAGTCACCGAGGACGCCGAAGGCGATACGGAAGGTGTCAACACTGTTCCAGCTGTCGGTTAACGAGGGCTGAGACACCCTCGGACGTGGAGTGCGACCCCATGTTGACTGCGGTACAGCGGGAAGAGATTGATACGTTGCTGGCCGGGTATTCCGATGTGCTTACGGAAATACCCGGGAGAACGTCGCTTGTCGAGTTCGGGTTAAAGCTGGTGGATAACCGGCCAGTCCAGCGGAAACCCTACCCCTTGCCCCACGCAAAACGACAAGTCGTAAGGGAGGAGATCGAGCAGATGATTGCTCTTGGAGTGATCGAACCCTCCTACTCTCCGTACAGCTCTCCGGTAGTCCTAGTGCAGAAGAAGGACGGCACCCATCGGTTTTGTGTCGACTACCGGAAGCTAAATCAGGTGACAGAATTTCAAGTCGAAATGCTACCTGACCCGGAACATATTTTCGCTTCTGTCTCGAAAGCAAAATATTTCTCCAAGCTGGATTTGTCCAAGGGCTGTTGGCAAATTCCGGTAAGGGAGGAGGATAGGGCAAAGCTCGCTTATGCTACTCCCGACGGGACCTACCAATGGTTGGTCATGCCGTTCGGGGTACAGAACGCGCCCAGCGTCTTTACTAGGATGATGCGGAAGTTGTTGGAACCCTTGCGCGATAGGGGTGTCCACAACTTCATGGATGACCTCTTGTTAGCCACAGCGACGTGGGGTGAACACCTCACTCTGTTAGCTGACGTTTTGGAGCGGCTGCGTCAGGCGGGATTGACAGCTCCCCCTTCCAAATGTCACCTAGGGTTCCGGACATTGGACTATTTGGGACATACCCTGAGCCAAGGTACGCTGTCCCCAGAGAAGTCGAAGGTGGAGCAGCTGAGAAACGCCGCACGGACCACCACGAAAACTGAGGTGAGGTCATTTCTGGGATTGGCCGGGTATTACCGGAGGTATGTGGCCAATTTCAGCGCGATTGCGGGACCGTTGTCTGACCTAACCAAGAAACGTTCCCCGACTAAGCTTATTTGGACAGATGCGTGTGAGCATGCTTTGCAAACGCTAAAGGATAGACTTACATCCGATGCAGTTGTCCGTCTACCGGATCTGGCAAAAGACTTCGTTCTTCGCACCGACGCATGTGACACGGGACTGGGAGCAGTACTACGACAGGAATACGATGAGACACTTTTTCCTGTTGCGTACGGCAGTCGGAAGTTGTCAGCTGCCGAGAAGAACTACTCCGTATCGGAGAGATAATGACTCGAAATTGTGTTCGGTATATCACGGTTCGAGCGGTACTTATACGGGCGGAAGTTGATCTTGGAGACCGACCACCAACCACTCGCGTATCTCGCGCAGGCGAAATTGTCGAATGGACGATTGATGCGATGGTCGCTGTTCTTACAACAATACCAGATGCAGATCAGATACGTGAAAGGAACTGAGAACGTAGGCTCCGATTTTATGAGCAGGAGCGCTGGAATGGTATAGATCGCTGTATATATATATATATATATATATATATATATATATATATATATATATATATATATATATATATATATATATATATATATATATATATATACATATATATATATATACATATATATATATATATATATATATATATATATATATATATATATATATATATATATATATATATATATATATATATATATATATATATATATATATATATATATATATATATATATATATATATATATATATATATATATATATATATATATATATATATATATATATATATATATATATATATATATATATATATATTCATGTTCGCACTCAGTGTGTAGTGTCGCGATAATTTTGTTCTTTATTTCGTGTATTAATGCCATTGCATTTGAAGTAATTTTGAGGGAATAAAATCCCGATTTTATTCTCAAGCGTGGGGGGGATGTCATGTTTACCCCGACCCAGAGTAGCCCAGTTTGAAACATGTATAATCAAAGTAATTCTGACGGGTCATTGTTTGATGTCGAACATTGCCGAAGGCTATCACTAATCCGTTACGTAAGACTGTTGTGGCTAGAATCGAAAAACCGGACATCGGAGTTGCGAGGCGCCCGATAGCCAGTTATCACCTAGGTGTCGAAATGTTTCCAAGATCAAAAGAAATTGCCTGAAGAAGTGGGAGTGTCCTAACTTCTTTCCCCTGCAAACAGACAGACAGGTTGAACTGGCCGCTAAGACGATTGGACAGGAGCACAGCGCCACCCAATCAGAATCGAGATGGGGGGAGACCTTGATTTGGGTAGAATGATATCCCTGCGTTTTCCGGCAAAAGTTAGTTCGCTGAGAGAAATTACCCAGAGAAGAGGTTAGCGTAACTCCGAATAGCCATTCGTTATTGGCGGGAAAATCTTACAGCGAGAAATTCTAAGTACAGAAAGCTTCAAAAGGAAGCTTTGAGGGACAGATCAGTTAAAGTTTGGTCCCGTAGTCTCGGATAGAGAGACGGAGGAAAGGAGAAGAAAGGAGAGAAGAAAGGTGAAGTGAAGTCTGGAGCGAAGTTGGAGGAGGAGATAGTAGAGAGGGAAACAGACAAAGGAGGAGTTAGAGGAACGGAAAGAAGGAAGAATCAGCGGAAGAAATAGATGAGTAGATGCAAGGACAAAGGGAAAATCGAACTCACACTGTAAATCATGGGATGAATTAGGCTGTCACTTGGTCGAGGGAAAGACGAGTGATTGGAAGTTATCGTTTTTAAATTATCACATTTATTAAATTGTTATTGATTGAATTTCATCTTCGTGTTCTCTATAATTTAACCGTCGGCATTGCTGACTGGGGGCTCAGAGCTGTAAATCTACATCATCACTAATTTAACTTTCTAACCTAACGAGCCAGGGTGGAACTTTCAATTTAATTTAATTAAATTATATTGGGAGAACCCCACCCCAATACGACAGAACGCCACAGTCTGCAGTGTGGCAATTTATAGTGATGACTAGCACTGGGACATCATACCGCAGACATGTAGCATGACGTCCCACCCAGTCACATTATCCTGACACCAGGCCGACCAGTCCTAACACTAACCTCTTAATGCTGAGCTCCAAGCGAGGCAGCTCTTAGTACCATTTTTGTAAGTCTTTGGTGTGACCCCGTTGGGGATCGAACCCACGACCTCTCGCATCCGCGGCGGACGCTCTAACCACTAGGCCACTGGAGCGGTATGGAATTATCACAAACTGCTGAAAAAAATAATGTTGAAGAAATCTAGGGAAACGAGGACTGTAGGTGTCGCCTCATCCGCTAACTAACGGCTTGGCATAAGTACATGCTAGTGTTTTTAAATATGCCGTGAATGATCATGAACGAACACCCACGACAGACTCAAAAACCGACTTTCAGAAATTTTTGAACCGCTGCTTACGTATATAATGTGAAACTTAAAGAGTTCAAGACATCGGCCACCAAAGAAAGCAGCAGAGTTCATTACAGATTTGAAGGATTCATTGTTAGAGACGATAATGTCATGCTAAATGTGATGATCGTTTGACTGTCTCCATTAATCACGACAATATGAAGTCTCCGATTTGGATCGAGTGTAGTGCACCGACAAAATTAACACAGTCCTAAGTCGTGGACAAAATTCAACACGTTCTACAGTCCTGGACAGGTTTAACATGACCTATGGAAAACCCACCTTTTGCATGACCTATATTTCGCTCAAGAGACAGCGTACGCAGTAAAGTGTTACTGGTGCAAATTCAAATTGACAACCCACAAATTCAGACGTGCTTAGGCAGTTGAACTGAATGATACTGAACGGGAAATTTCAGCTAGTTAGTTTTCACTGCGCTAGTTCGGCACTTTTGACGCTCGATCGGCGTGTCATAATTTTGTGTCCTTGAGCACGACACGTTGCTGTGCTGTAACATATCAACCCAAATAAACCTCATTCATTTATTGATCTGGTGCTATAAACGCCTCAGTACTTTAGTGGTGGAATCCTCAGATCATTTGTGTAAACGTACCATATGCACTGACTACTGCGTCAATCCAAATTCAACCCGTTCAATCATTGATTTTATTGTCAGGTGTAGATCGTGAACATCACCCTAGGAACTTTGCTTTCCTATTGAAACATTGTGCTTTGACACAATGCGCGTCTCTGCTCACGCTTGTTAATGCTTATCAGATAAAACCTATCACATATTAGACTTTCCACCGATAAAAACGGTGCAGCAAATTCAAAAGAGTACTTTTTTATAAATGCGCGTACATCACTAAAATGTCAGCGTAACTTAAATACAAGTCACTCAAACAGTCCCGTCAAAGAGTGTTTTTATTTATGTTAATTTAAATGTGCACTTTAACAAGAGTATATTTGTATTCTAAATATTAGATACGATTACTGATTGTACATAAACTGGCTTTCCTTTATCCATGACCAACGCATACAGGGTAATTGTTGGACCTTACATTGCAGAAAAAGTCTAAGATGGCTGGACTAGAAATTGGCCTGAATTGGCAAGCTCACGAACTCGGAACGCTTCACACAGGCATACAAATCAAACTCAATGGACATTTAAAGAAACTATACTGTAAACAGAACGTGGCAAGCGTCTCGCGTAAACAAGATGTATTGTGTAAAATTATTGGATGTCCGACAAAAGTCAATGAATTCCCTGGCCAAACCGATAATCACTTAATGTGTGGAATTAAAGTCTTCCTAAATTTATATTAAGATGTTGTACACATTCAACTGTGCTATCAATAAAAAGATACTGAATAATCTACACGTCGTTCCAAATGCGCTCGTGGAAGTTACATTTAACAAATAACGATGGATTCATTATATCGGAAGACAAGTGTTGCATATTATTTCTTACTGCCGATTTCGATTCTTTGTCATGAAATTTCCGGGATCTTCATCGACAGGTGTTTAAAGTGATCCGGATATTTTAAGCCCGTATTTATTACCCAAAAATTGAAAATAATTTTCAGCTTCTCTCTCTCTCTCTCTCTCTCTCTCTCTCTCTCTCTCTCTCTCAAAGAGAAAAGATAGGGTTCGGTTGGCATGGCATTTCATTTTGTAGATTACATGGCGTACTTCAAAGTCTTTGTATGTTATTTGGGAATTTTACTTGTCGCGGATGTCAGATTTCACCCTTGTACCGTTAACAAATGTGATTAGTTGTTCGGGTCTATTTCATAACTTTCATTAGATTTCTGGTTACCAGGATAATTCCTATTAAACATGTCATACATATATATGCACACACGTGCACGCTCATACACAGAGACACACATACACACATATATCAGCCTTGAGGTGTCTTTTCCCATGTGTATTTCCAATACCCATTGTGAATAGACTGCCACAAACAAGGTGCAGATAGATGGTTACTAAGTTAAAAAAATTATAAACGTGCTGCTAGATAATGTTCCTTGTGTGACTCTAGAGATCCCGATCAAAAGTAACTCAACAGTTGGCAAATCCAAGCGTGGAGCACGTGCTCTCACTATCCCACAGATAGTGCCATAAGATGTTTTCGCGACAATAAATATGTTCTACCTTAGAAATGTATTAGATCCAAAAATGTATTATGACCCAAAAGTAATCATCCGGACACATTAGCAACTTTAAAAGCGTCATTCGTTTTATGACTACAATTATCACTGAATGTAAACTTACTATTATTTTTATTCGCCAGCGTAAGGCTTTCCCCACAATGGAGGTATGCCCACCTGGACAATCAGGGTTGCTTTTGATGATAGGGCAATGGTTATTAGCTACAGAAAACTCGTTCATAATATTAGTTTAAATCAGATGTAGGAAGGGAATGAAGCTGTAACTTTTTCAGTCCACATTTTTTTTTTGTGTGCATTGTTTGTTTCATTTGCTTGCAGAATATGTCATAATAGTTTATACAACGGGTTCTTGACAGTTTAAATGTTGCCATGTAATATCACGGGCTGTTGACAGTTTAAATGGTGGTAAGAGGTGCTCTTTGAGGTTGAGTAGGCTGGAAATCTCTCTGAAAACCAATCACTTTATGTGGGCAATTATGTATGCATGCAAACGTAGGTTTTATTTGACTCCCTGCAATTGTATGTCTATCGTTCCACTGGAAATTGTAAATGTCATTCTTTCACCTTCATACTCTTTTGTAACACAAAGTTTACATTGAACAGATCAAAAATTGTCTTTCACTAGAACTATATTGTTTAATTCTAAAATGTATCTTTGTATTGAAGGCTTTTCGAATTTGAATTAATTAGATAATCACACAGCTTACACAGCTTAGTACGAGTGAATGCATACTTCAAACAGCAATATTGGTCGAAAGTTGGTAATTGTGATCTCACTAAAATGTCCGACGTGGTCTTTTATTCGATGTTACCGATGTTGATATTCCGAAAGCGTCAGGAATGCTGTTCCTTTTTATTTATTTATTTTTTGTGTCTTTTTTTTTAAATCACTAAAATATTTGTTACAATAGTTTCTTTAAATGAATAATATACGTAATAAGTTAATGTTTTTGCTGAGAACGTGCTTCCTTCTTAATGCATAGACTTCATATTATGTGATTATTATTCCGCTATATTATGTGATTTTTCACTTCTTTCTCTTATTTCAGAAAGAAAAACAACGTACATTATTGTTTTCAAGCACAGCAGAATCGCAGTAATTGGGATCTACATGCAATTGAATGTATGACGTAAATGAAAGTCTTATTCACTGCTTCTCAAGTCTATCCGAATATCAGTATTTTTTATCTACGTGCACTTTAATGTATGACACAGATGACAACTCTATATATGAAACAATTGATAAGTGTCAGTTTCTTTAAAATCTATCCTAAGATCCAAGTTATCTCCCTTGTATAGTTTTTTTCCCTTGATGTTCAATAAACCTAACAGAAATTGGTTAAACATATTGACTTCTACAATTTAGCTAATAAATGTTTGCATCGGGTAAAGCAAACTTATTTGTCATAGTCGCCCCTTAATTTTTGGAGACTAATTGTTAATTGAAAATAATTTCGTTCGTTTCTCATAGGCCGCCATAAACCACTAAGACGGTAAATATGTAAATACAGAAGTGGATAGATGTAGATATAGATGGTAGGGGATTGATACATGGACAGCGGAAGAAATTAATAAACGTACTGATACGTACAAAAGAAGATAGAGTTCGTCATTATCTATTAATCATTGACATACATTGTTTATATTTATCTATGTAGATTAGTATTATACCAATTAGGGCGCATATACATACATCAATATTACTAAGTGACTTCATTTCATAGACTGTCCTAACAGTTACGACCTTGTCCTACCTAATTCCTGAAGTAAGACAACTATTGCATCATACCGTTACTTAATAAGACCATAATGGTTCGGATCAATAGATTTAACCAGACCATATAAATAGGTCCCCAAAATGGTACTCACCTATTCAATGTTACTCCACTTGATCTTTTGTATTAATTACATATAGTGCCTGTTACCTAATGGGCAGAGTAGACACCGGACTAGGGGCCCCACAACAACGGATCAAAATAATATTGGTAAAACTTATTAGGAAATAATTTACTGGGGGGGGGGGTCACACGATTTATATGCCTAATGGTCTAAGAGTTTCCACAGGGTTTAATCCGGCACTGGATATATAGCTACATTTCAAATGCTGAGACGATCACTATTTCCACAGACGCCAGCCAGTCTTTGAGATATAATGAAGAAAAGTGTATTTTTCCTTGCTGTGGGTGTTTTGACATTGGTTCTCTCAGGTAGGTTCCTCCGTCTCACCCATCTAAATGACTGTATATCTCTGTCCGTTCTAGAGTTTTCATTCCCTCATCAGAATTTACTGTTATTGAACTGAAAAGCGTTTTTGAAACTTCAACTATTCAATCCTTACAAAGATTCTTGTGATTCTAGACAAGCTCGAACGAAATGGCAAATAATTACAGATGTTTTAAAAACGCTGTGTTGAGTCTACCACCATGCATCAAACACTCTCAGTTAAAAATGATATTTTGCCTACAAGTTCGATTGAAGACTAAATATGTGTCTTGGATACGTGATGGATTCCCAGATGGGCCCGCATTTAAACCAAACAGTTTTTGAAAGGTATTAAATCCATACAGGGCGCACGTAAACCTGAACAATTCCCTTGCAGATATTATTCAGTTAGAATTAATGTCATTTTGCTATTTTACATAATTTTCAGACTTAACAATTTAAAATGATGTATTAATATTACAGTTTTTAATGCAGGAGTATTTGACAATCAATTTATTTATTATATTCTCTTACATTCAAAACTGCAACGTCTCTTTCGTAGTAGTAGAAGCAATAGTAATGATCATCATCGTAATCATGTTTGTTTCTATTTGTACTCTTGAATAAATGACCAGAGTATAGCAAATTTTATAACAAATAATTCCACACTTGACACCTTTACTTTGCTTGCTATAATCACTTCCTAACTTCGTTATCTATACATGAATTTACTACATTTGATCTAAACAAGGCACATTTGTACGAGCGTTTGTTTTTGTATTACATAAAAATATCCTTTTCTCAGTGGACCACTTTCATTGTCAGAGTTTTCAGTATCTGTGGAAAGTATTTTTCCACGTTGTTAAAATCTTCGATTTATGAGGTTGTTTGAGAATATAGCTCCCACGACCATATTGCATATTTAGAAGTGATCAAAACGTACGACGTTCACGATTAAATTATCAAAAGTATATGCAGTTAAAGACAAAACAATATATATATATATATCCACACTAGAATAATATAGATTAAAATTATAATACTCATCATTGTAAACCAATTACACCACCCTGTCTCAAATTATGTAATCAAATATCTACTGCTGATTACAGGATTTTGTAGGTCTTGCATCATGCAGAAGTTGACCGAAGAGCGAAATACAATCTCCTGAACAATGTAACAGAAACACTTAATTTCAGTGTGTATGAGATATATATCCAGATAAGAAACAAAATGAACAAGAAATGGCAGCAGCTCTGGGACAACACCAGCAAGGGCAGACATTTATACCAACTGCAAAACAGGCCACAAGGTTAATCACGACACCTAAAATCCCGGAAATCGTGGACATCCAAATTATCAATGGGATCAAAACAGGAAAAACTTTACTCCGAAACAGCTTTGGGAAACATCTCAGGAAGGAATTGAACCAAACTACTAACTGTCCACATTGCCCTGCTGCAGAAACACTGGACCACGTATTCAACACCTGTCCCAGATACCATAATCAACGAGTCGGTTTCCAAGATTACCAAAGGAAAATGAATTCCGCTACAAAATACCCCGAAGTTTTGGACAAGGTACGCAACAAAAACATCCATATCACATACATTAACATGATAAAGTACCTCAAACAAATTAACAAACATGGCAACATATAAATCCAACCACAAGTAATTATAATAACAATTAATAGAAGGGCTAAAGCAGTAAGGTAAGACTGCTAGCTGAAGCGCACGCCCATGGTTGTTGTTGTATGTGTTTTTTTATATAAATATTTTTTTATTTTTTTTTTCCCTCATGTAGGCATACAGCTAATACAATACTAACCATCATGGTCTGAGAAAAACAACACATATATTCTCATAACTATGTATACATATTATAAAGGTGGCAAACCCCCGACATCAGGCCCAGATACACACGACAACAAGAGTGGTAAGATACAAATAAACACAAAATATACTTAGGCCCCAAACATCTTAAGACTATAAGGTGACCTAAGCCAAGTCAAGAGGACACACACACACACACACACACACACACACACACACAAATGCGGAACTAAATAAACAACAAACAACACAGTCCCCAATTTTTAACACGACATGTAAATCCAACACTTATACTCAGACCAAACATACTAATTTATACAACAAAAAGGGGCACAATATATCTTCTAACTTCAATATAGCTATTAAACAAAGGATCGTGGCGATAAAAGACCAGTCGCAAAATCAAGATCTAAGGCAATGGAAATCGAGTCGAAACAGAACAGCAAACTCTAGCAAAACAGCAAAACACTACAACAGCACGAAGAAGAAAGAAAGAGGGTATCACAGAATGAAGGAGTAAAGAAGAAAACGGACATCGACTTTCAAATTGCCAATTTATATGAGGTTCTTCCTTCGGCTATTGAAGACCTCTTTCGATACAAGCTCTATACCCACAACCCTAACTGGATCCTTTGTACACCATCAACAAAATGAAAACCGAAAGTAAACACAGCGTGACCCAAACATGTATAAGGTGCCTGACACCAAGCTGATTGTCAACATTTCGGAAAATCAAAAGTACACCATGTACACCAAATTCCAACTTTAATTAAAAATGGTAATGAAATTACACAACTCAAAGGATTAGGAAAATTACACGAGTGACTTACACACCATTGGAATTGATTTCTGTCCACTAGTACAACTGGACTTGAGTCCCGCGGGTCCCTTGTCTCCTTTCCTCGGCCGGATATGTTCATGAATTAAAAAATGCGACATTCTCACATAAAAGCGGGACTGTAGTGGCTCCATTCTTACAGTCCCGATCAATTGAAAATCTCGACCATCGAGACTTAGCCAGTCACGAAAGCACTAGTTGCGTAGGCGACTTAAATCCTTCAATTGATTGATTGATTGAGAAGGCAAACTATGTCATGTCATGCTTGAACTCTATTTTTTAACACACACACACACAAACACACACACACACACACACAACCAATAGCATCACAATGTAGGATTTGCAACCCATAAAATAAATAAAATTACTTGACTCAATCAATTTATAGTGTGATAGTTCAACTTACCTTTCGAGCAATAGGAAAGCATTTCCAGTTGGATGTGAACCGTATCTTTGAAATACTGCAATGCATGTCCAGTGCCAAGTTCAGTTTGTTCAGTATCAGTATAGGCCTGTTCGATAAGGGTTGTTACCGCCCCTTAAAATAGACTCCCTTGAAGAGCTCTTCAGTGAGTTGAAAACAGACACCGTATGCACGAATTTACCATCTCTATTTCCGGTGAGCAATTCCCCCTTACGAATGCGCCAACTTGAGTGCTTAAATTTAGATAAAAGTGTGATAGCGTGTTTATATATTTCACTGACTGAATTTATATTATTATCATTAATATTTCAACCCATACCACATACATTGTCCTATTTAAAGCATTATTACTATTGTTATTATTATTGTTGTTATTATTATATTATTGTTATTATTATTATTATTATTATTATAAATCCTCATACACATAATTAAATATATTCGTTGTTATCTTGGCAAACTTAGATAATGTAATAATCAGTTTTTAGTGAAATATATTTTGCTTAGATGAAGAGGAATATGAATTAGATTTGTCAGGAGATGACACATTAGAAACAAAGCAAATTATCAGTTCTGTCTGATATGTAATAAGAAGGTGCTTTTTAAAAATATCAAATACATGTTTGAATTAGATTATAAATGCCAATTGTCAAAGAATACATCATTTTATATACTTGTATATACTAACATGAGTATAAAAAAACAGACATCATATATTTCATGTTTTGTTTTCTGTCAAAATCCAGTCCCTAGATTTACCATAACAAAGGGAATTTCCGGAACAAAATTGAAATTACTGAAGAAAGGTCGAACTTAAAAGTTAGCAGTATTATCCATGCAGAATAAATTATATGTATAATTGGGCTCTATGCTTCACATCTATAGTATTGGCATCGAAATATGTGGCACCACTGCACCAGTGCAAAACGGCATGGGTAGACGCATGTAGCAAGCATATGAAGATCGGTAACGTTCATATAGGAAAGCATTAGGGGAACGGACAGACAAATGAAGAAGTAATTAATAGCATATCTACACATATTGTATGCTGTTGTATAGCTTGAAATCTTTTCTTCAAATCTATTGTATTAGAATCGAAATATGTGGTACCATCGCAAAGCGGCATGGGTAGAGGTACATTTGAAGGATATGAATATCGGTAAATTCGCATGCGATACTGATCAAAAAATAAAAAATAAATTTATTTTGCATTTTAACACAATTTTATTAGCATCGATCGATTTAGACTGATGAAAACCTTATAAATTGATATCAAATGAAGACGTGATTAATAAGATATATACACACATTATATACTGTTGGATAGCTTTAATTCGATGCTTTGTTGGAATCCATCACAGCATATAGATTTGCTCGCCGGAAGAACGTTTTATCATGGTAAATTAGGGTCATTAATACGTCAAGGGACGTAACAACCCTTATCGAACAGGCCTTGTAGAACATTATCAAAGTGTTAAAGATAAAAACAGTTACTGGATTAATAGATATCATTATATATCTTAAAATGATTATCGAAAAAATGTAGTGCATGACAGGAGGAGTCTAGCACTATTAGCAGTTGTATCATTCATTGAGAAAATCTAATAACTTGATAATGTAAAGATAGAGAACACAATTAAGAATCAGCAGATTAGAAGATTCAGAGCATTATTCCTATACGAAAGAGGAAGAGAAAACCTGCATACTTTTTATGGCATAGTGAGTATGGCCTTATATATAGCAGTCAGTAACCCCTGCAACAGTAGTTCACATTTTAAAATGAATTACTGCTGACATGTTACATGTGTCAGTTTATCACAATATTGTTCACGTTTGGCAACAAAATATATTTTATTTCACTAAGTGTGAATTAAACCTTTTATGTCAGAATACAGTGAACACTATTCATTTGATCAGTGTTTATAAAAAAAGCAAAACTTTATATTCTAGCCCATTACTATTGTGATTAAAATGTAATCAGAGCTTCAGTTATGTTTAATGCAAACAAAAAGTCCAAAAATGCATATAAAATGTTTTAATGAATAAAATTTACGCAAAACAATTTCATTTTGAGCATTTAAAATGTTGACAATTAACAAGGCAGAAAGAAAAAATACAACTGTACCTTAGTATTTTTTTTACAAACAGGTTATAGCCAGAGACACCTTTGCTATAGAAACCATTTGAGTAAGAGTAATGTCTGTTATTCTTCTTCATATAAGTGTTTCCAATCCAGTCCTGAATTATGAAATATTTTGATTTGTATGCTTATGCATTCCAAAGAGAAAACTTGTGAAATGATATATTGGCAATTACAAAACTTAAGTACTTAGATATCAACTAGCAACATGACTTAATTTTGCTATGTATGGGAATGTCAACATTTATTTCAAAGTAACAATAACTATTTGTAGCTTTTAACAAGGTCTGATAAACTATATTCTATGCATTGATCAAACTGAGGAAAATGACGATTTTTTTTTCCTTATAGGAGGTCCTGGAATGCTGATTGGTCTAAGATCATTAATATCTCACCTCTGTCATTGTGAGTTCGATTCATGGCATGGTCAAAATGGGCATGTGAAAAATCTCGCCACTAACATCCCATGGGTCAGGGGTTCTTCCTCCACCAAATATACTAGCCACTATATATAGTCTATCATATTTTGAAAAAATAGTGTTAAACCACAAAATCAAAAACACTCTTTTCTTTATAAACGTTTCCTCTCTCTTAAATCAACTTCAGCGAGAGGTAATCATGTGATGTTAAATGATTGAGTTATACTGAGCAAGCCAATCTAAAATGTTTATACATTTTACAGCATTTGAATGCCTTATGCTCACCTATAAGTACTTTGTGATTGATATTATTAACCAATATGGTTGTATGATGCACTTTCATTTTCACTTCAATTTTTTAAGGTTTGCAGTAACAGTGATACAATTAATGCAAGTGATACTCATTAATTTATAAGAAATATGAACATCAACAACACTTTTGATTGAAAATTCGAAATGTTCAATTTTGGAAAAAATGTAATAACTGCTTTGTTATAATGAACTATCACCACAGTAATGACAAAATACTGTTACCTTCATCACCTTTTCATTCAATCCAGATTTTGACACACTTTCCAATATCAAAGGGCTACATTTTTCCCTTGCTTGTCATTCCCCTATGCCATAGGGATTCAAGGATGACAAGCTGTTCTGTCAAAATTGCTGTCTGCTCTGAACACTGTTGATTGAACATGTGGTTTTAGGCCGTCAAGTATTTCAGTTTCCCCACAGGAACATTTGTCTCTGAAATTTAACAGTAGCAAGGTTTGCATCACACAACGATCTATTATGAAGTCGAAAAACTGCTTTGGTCTACAACAAATAGAAACTTCATGAATATCTATTGAATCATGCCTGCCATGTGTTTCTTTTTTTAAACTAGTCTAATGTAATAATCAGCTTGTATACACTAATAAACATAGAATAAACAGCATTTTAAGTTATAAGGTACAACTAATGTACATAATTTAAAGTTATAAGGGTAGACTTAAAAATATCCGGTACACAGCTTCAACCCACCCCTTTTCCTACTGCTGCTTCCAATAGTTAAAACCTCAAAAGGTTGGAAAACTGGATTTCTATTTAAAAGCAGCAGCAGGAACACAAACAAAACAATAACAACAATGAAAGAGTCCATCCAAGAAGTTGACACTCCTGGACCGAACTAACTTCCATAAATTCAAGATAAAGCCGTTTCGTCTTTCTACTTCCTAAGTGTTGAATCTGGTAATCATGACTGATAACAAGGTTTACAACTCAACCAGTGTTATGGCCATATTTCTTCCTGCTGAAAGCACGGTCGACGTTTCATCATTACAGTAATTCACACTGCAACGGCTCCGGTGGCCTGGTGGTTAGATCATCTGTCTCGGATGGAGGAGGTCGCGGGTTTGAACCCCGGCTACGTCATACCAAAGACTTATTAAAATGGTACTAACAGTTGCCTCACTAGGCGCTCAGCATGAAGAGGTTAGTATTAGGGCTGGATGGTCTGGTGTCAGGATAATGTGAATGGGTGGGACATTATGCTGCATGTCTGCGGTTTGATGACCCAGTACTAGACATCACTATAAACTGCTGAGCTGCGAATATTGTAGCGATATGACTGAAAAATTGTTTAAGCGAAGTTAAACAGCCAAAACACTCAAACACTAAGGTTTCAGGATAGGCATTGCTCCGCACATGCTTAAAATGACAGTAAATTAATTTGGCAACCATAATTGATGTATTAATTGTACCATTTTCTTTTAGTACCAACTTAATATTGTAAGAAGTCTTCTGCTGAAAACTCCATGTTGATCTGAATTTTCTTTTATGAAGAGTAGTGACAAGTTTTTCCTAGATGGCTGCAATGATGGCCATACTTAATATCAGATTGGCACTATAATAGAGAGAGTATCATAGATAGGGTCCTAAGTCAGAACTGGTCATGAGGGTAATCTGAGATAATTGTGTAACCCCATATTAATTTTTTCCTTCAGTTTATTGCATTTTTTTCAACATTAAGCCCGCGTCTGCCACTTTTGTTTGGCAGTCTCATTAATCGGAACTAATTACAATGAAACTTTTTGGCTTTTGAGAATGTTTTCTAGGTAGTAATGCGCTAATAATACGTACGAAGAGTTTAATGGCAATCCTGCAATCAATTCGCAGTAGATGTATTAAAAACCTTTTGATCATAAACGGAAGAAGAACCTGACCATGCCATAAGCATTTTTTGTCTATGGCTACTGCAGTTCTCGTGCTTTAAAAAAAAATACTTGACTGACCATCCATCTAAAATCGGCATCATGTTTTGCAGGACCATTAATAATTAATTGGCTAACATGCTATTATGATAATACAGTAAATTTAAATGTGTATCTACTTACCATTGGTATATTGTGATGTTACGAACTGGACTGAAAAAAATGGACGATTGTTAGAATCTCCTTTCACTGAAGAATATTTTGTTGCAGAGGCTGACAACCTCAGCGCGCCTCGATTTGAGTGTAAGTTCTTAGAGAGTCTGACACGATCGCCTGCGGGAGAACGGTATGCCGTGACAAGAGATAGAGAGTCCAACACAGTAGATATATTTCCTATTGTAGAGAGTGATTCCAGTCGTACGGGGTGGACGAAAACCAATAATTTTACTCTAAGAAAAAAAATTAAAATAATTGTTAACATCTTAAACTCGTAGTCCCATCATGACCTCGACAACATCCAATCATTTTAAAATAAAGATAGAACTTGTTTACGTCGTTGCTACTAAGTTTCAATCAAGGTAAGTATCTAGATCAACAAGTGGTGTTTATAAACTAACAGTCAAGGTCAAATTATTTTCTGAAAAAAATATCTCTAGTGAATACATTTACATCATGTAAGGAAAAATAATTTTTTCAAAACTGACAAACAATTAAATTGAAATAAATATGTATTATATCAGATATAATTAAATGAAATATACATAACAGGTCGGCAGTCGCTAATTTCCTGATCTCTTTGGTGCCTTCCAATAACCACAATAACTACAATATACAGGTTACATTACAATATCTTTTATTCCCGATCAATATATCGCCTTTCATCGCGGTTATTATTATCCATCGTACAGACAGTTCTTGTATCGATATCGAGCTGATTACGTTTAGTCTGTGAATTGATTCTACGCCAGCGATATTTGAATGCTCCATGTCGTTTTGCCTGTTTTCCACACATGATGAAAACACGCATTATATATCTGATTAATGGATTCTCATCACGCTGTGGCTTATGGCTGAAATTCAATCGTGTTTCAACGCTGCGGTAAATATATCCTGGTAAATGTTTCTAACATGGATATTTCGCCAGTCTAATTACTGGCTGCGAGCCCATCGCGAATGCAGTATCGCCGCCGTAACGCACTTTCTCGCCATTGGGAATTTTATGTATCTCTACCGTTGAAATTAATTAATAAAATTAAAATGTATCTTCGACATCTCGCAAATATCCAAGTGATTGTGTTTCGCCGATTCACCGTTGTGACCCTCATTGCGTAGTCAGTCTTCATTATAACCCTGCGACGCATGCAGTACAATCTTATAGACATTTGAAATTACTATTTCCGAGTTCTACATCTTTGACGTTTCAAAGGAACAGCGTCAGTCAAACAACAGGAGACGCAGACTAATTCGATCCGGACAATTATTGTCGGGCAATCAGAGTCAGACATGACTCAACTGATGCTTAATTTAGTCATGAGAATGATCAAATGGGAAAAGTTATACTTAATCGGGGAATCCACTGATGATCGGAGGTGTAATGACGTTCCCAAGGATTTGAATAACATTGCTAGGGATGTATCACCAGAAGAAAATGATCCAGCTAGTCTTTTATCTGCAATATCGACGTGGCGCCATTCATAGATGGCCTTGATGGCAACATAAAGAACTTGCATTTATACAAAGATGAAACGTTTGGCAATATCTAACCAAGGGGTTTTGTTTTTCATGGCCGATACAAAAAACACATCTTCTTTCTTTGACGCAACAAATACACACAAATCCAGAACGTTTTCCGGGAGAATGCCCACTTCCTAATGGTATTCAACGTTGTAGACTCACAAACAAATATTCACACAGGATGGTGTTCCGGCAATATGGATAACAATGGTTTTAAGAACTTATTTTCTCACGCACAGCCGACCCGATTATGTATTTATCAAGCATGTTTGAGCAAGTCTACGTGATGGATTCATTATCGGTATCGACAGCAATTGTAAACTTCCATTAATAATACCGAACCAAAATATTGTCGCATGAGAAACTACCTAACTACCTACCTGGGCGCGGTGCAGTTAAAGAGCAATTACATGCTTGTCAATCAGCCTGTGAAGTATTCAATCCGGAATTCGAAGAGACATTTGCGATGATGATCAAACCCACAAGGAAAACTGACATGACAATGGCGGAAACCGATCAGACAATTGAAAAACGTCATCCAGGCAACTACAACGTCGACAAAACGTTTGTTTGCTTACTGACTTGATACATCAAACAATGTCATCTAAGACTATTTAAACACGCTAATAAATCGAGTGCTGAACGAGCAGTTCTTGTATTTCAGAACCAAATTGGCCACCTGAAAACCGGCAGCATTAAACTAGGCGATATCGGCAAAAGGATTACCATGTCGATTGGGGAAATTCGTATTGAGTTTTGGTGAACGCAGATGATCTAAGATTATGTAGTATCAAGAGCGGCCACCAGAGATTATGGTGAGGGACGAATCAAACGCAATGGCGTCATAATGACAGGACAAGTCACCATCACCAACCAACTAGATTCTGCTAAGGCCAGTATCAACACACGAACTGTTTTGGTGTTGTTCAACGTCATACTTGCAACATAGCGTGATAATAAATGTTAGATATACCATATGTATTTGCCACAATTTGAGATGACTCAACAGTCAAAACAAAACTTTGGCATATGAATCTTGCGAGTTTAAAATTGAAAGTAATAAAATTGCACTTCTTGTTATGATCATTTTTGCCTATATTGATCATAACGTTCTGTGCATACATGAGGAGTAGGAAAACAAGAACTAAGCCACCTCCCCCCGAAAAAAAGAAACAAAATCAAGTGTCATCCTCGCTAATACTAGCAATTGTTATCCTCGATAATACTATTAACCATATTGGGAGTGGGTAACATAGAAATATAGCTTCTTTTTTAAATTCATATTTTGAAGCACACATTTGAAGGAAAATACATTCTATGACAATTCAACAGGGAACCCAAATAATTAGAAAACGATGTCAGACTCTAAACTCCCAGTTCTACTTGTAATCCTGAAAGTTTGCTATTCACTTATATAATCTATACAACCGAACCCATCATATTTATAAAGGCGTTTGTCAATAGTCGTTTATAAACTATACTCTTGATAGCATAAGGTGACAGCTACAATATTTCCTTCTTAACATAGGACTTCTTTTACTCTAGAAAGTAGGCATAAAGAAATGGAAGAAGACGCATGTTAGGAAGAGGAGGAAGAACATGTTTTTGTATTGAAGGTATAATGTTGCGACCGTGCAAGCATTCTTTCAGTCATAACATATTCTGGGCTCACCTGGTACTGGCTTGATGTGAAATGAATGCAGAATTTTGATTGTGGTGCTTGCATTGATTTTTCTGTATAATAAAAGGCTAGAACGAAAGAAGAGTTTACAGAGAAGAACGAAGAAATGTGTACTATTTATGATGTAAATAAATACAATATAAATTGTGTTCTACTTTTTATTCTGTTCTCTTTTTTCCTTTTTCTAATACTCACAGATCACAATTACATTGACATACATATTAATACGTTTACTTCACGACCATACGTTTACTATACAACATAAGCAAACACAATCGTTTTTAATACACAAGATTTCATGCATACTTTAAGAATCAACAATTCTTAGCATAAATGTTTTAAAAACTAAATTTGATAACATCAATGTATAATCCTATTGATGGAGACTTGTACTAATCCTATTATAGAAACTCCCTATAAAATAAAACCTTCAAATAAATATCTGGACGAACCCGAAATTTGTATAAATCAAAATCTGGAGAAATCCGAATTGTAGACAAATCCGAAATTCCAGAAAATTTCATATCAAGACAATTTCTAAATTTGTGTAAATCAAAATCTTGGCAAATCCAAAATTTCACATTATAATAAAATAACACTTTCAGAGATGGTTTTTAGCTGAATAAAATTAGTCATGACTGATACAAATTTGGATTTAGGATTTTGCAATTTTGCTCCGAAAAGAGACGGACAGTTCTGACCTCTGAGGACGTATTTATAGTCTCTGTACCATCGGAAAACCTCGGGTGTTTACACAAACACAAACAACGGGGACACTCGAGGATATCCGATTTGGGTAAGAAACGAGAACGCTACCATTCTCGCGCTTAAAAAGATCGAATTATGGGGACAAAGGGTTCATTACAAACCTAATGGAGCAAGATTGGAGGCAACGTAAAATATCGCAACCTAATAATAAAAAAGTATATAACAGTTACTCGAAACATAGTGACGAGTTGAAATAATCATGACAATGGATGAAATGAGTGTCGGCCGACATGTGCTTTCAACGAGGGACTATCTCAAGGCAACGTAATCATTGGAAAGATGGTACATGCACGCATCATTTTACATAACTGTACTATACTTAATTTTAAGATAAAATTGAGAGACTAGCGTAGCAATAAAGACTCTCTGGTTTATGTCTTCCAAGTTCAAAAATAAACGAATAAAATGAATCTAAGCAAACAGAAGGTCAAATATTGAAAACATTTTTGTATTTACTACGAAAGAAAAACACTAAACACACTTTTAAACAGAATGGCTTTAAATATATTAGTCGTGGTTGTTCAGATGTAATTGAAGCTCACATGGAAAGATATATGATGTAGAAACCGTAGTTATCTACAAGTTACGTTATTAACCTAGATCAGCAATCATTATATGGGTCTGCACCTACGAAGTCCGTCCATATTTATAGCTTGGGGCAGGCTACTGTGACCCTAAAGTGGAACTGTCAAAATATTTAGGACAATTATCAAGTTTTATAGAAGCAATTTGATTTTTGAAAATTGATTGTTGATTCGAATATGCCTTTAAATAACCAGTACACAATTTTCTCGTCGCTCAATATGTAATATGTTAATTTTGTAGCCATGTCTTGATGAAGTTACTGAAGTTTGAAATCAAGTATAAATATATATAGTATGTGTTCCAAAAAGGATAATTAACTATTCAAGGTATATTGGTGACTCTTCAACTAAAGAAATTGATCGACTTGAGAGAAGTGTCTTGCGAGAAAACATATTTTAGCCGCTTGCAAACTGAATGGGAAAACACGGTACATTATTCGCTTGAATCCTTACTTCCTTCACCAGTTTAGATAGATCCTGAAATGTGTCTAGGTTAAACAAGTGAGTGTTGATTGGTTGTGAAACATACTGCTTCACTTCGGCTCGTCCTTGGTCGGAAGATATTCCAACTATCAGACCATATACCTGCACCTTGTTAGCATTGGGAGGGAACGTGGCAGCCTTTAGCTCATTGGCAGCTTGTATGGCGTTATATCCACAATTAGACTCTCCGTCCGTCAAAATAAGTACCTCCTTGTCCACGTAAGCGTTGTTTCTGACTCCTGCAATAAGAACAACATTGAATCAATGTTTGTATTAAATATATTTACTTAGATTGCTAACGAATTTAATTGTTTGATTAAGTGGATGTGTATTGCTTGTTTGATTTCTTCTGTTACAGCACATGCATTAATCATGAAAGAACAGCTCTTAGGCTATAAGATTCTTTTCCTTGCAAAAATCTTAGTATTCACCCGCGATCTAAATTATGCACATGTTGCAGCTGCTATTGTTTGGTTTGCTACTTTACGTCACAGCGACACATGTAGCTTATTTAGTGCCCGGTTTGCAAGTGAAGGAAAACAATCTTTTGTAATCTACCAGCTGTTTTAATCCGAGCTTCGTGTACACCATAGCATGAACAGTTTTGCAAACTTTACCTATTCCATCTACTTTCAAGGTTCTAATTTTGCAACCGTGATACGTTTTGTGCATGATAAAATGGCATACTGTTATAATGAAGCTTTTAAGAGGCCATGACTAATACAATTTGCCAGTATATAAGGCCTGTGTAGTACATATGTTCGGTATATATTAATGAATTTAAATACAGGTTCTCGTTCAAAGAGCATTGCAATTTTGGAGAAGACGCATAAAAAGGAGGCATTGGTAGGTGACGATGTTCTTAAGTTTGCAACAAAAAAAAAACAAAAGAAAAACGGAAAATACATTTAACATCAATTTTAATTCGGCTTAGATGATGTTCTCATTACTGGAAACTTATTAACACAAGGTTTATGTATGACACAAATTATTTACAACAGCTTTTGCAACGGCGTTGAAACAAAGAGTAAATTGTTTAGTCCTTGGCAGTAAAAGCAACGCAAATTGGAGTCAGTCTACAACAAATACGTGTATATTGGACTCTGCTCATCTATGTTTATGTATGTTACCGGTTGAAGTATTTAACTAGGTCACACTATATCTGTTCTGTCTTTCCTTCACTGATACAGCTAAAACAGTCAAAATAATCCAGCTATCTGGCTTATATGAAATATACCTTATTGATTTCATAAGTAAATAAAGAATATATCTCATTTGGAGTCTCACTACATTATGAATAATATTCAATCCCGAAATGCCATTTTAAACGATTTACACCATTGACAAAAAGATGAAAGTAGAAGCCATTATAGGAAATTTCTGAAGTATAGCTCATCTTCTTCATTACCTTTGTTACTGCTGAGAAACATGTTTAGTGCTGCTTTGAACGCATCTCCTGTACAGGTGGAACTGCGCATGTATTGTATATTCTGTATTGCATTCTTTAAAACTGCAGTTGGGAACTTTTGACCGAAGAAAAATTCTTCTTTTGGCTTGTCGGAGAACTGGATTAGAGCCGCTTGATGGTATTGTATCTCTTTATTTAGGAACGGGTCTGTCGGGCATAAGAGCCCAAGTATCTCTGCAATGTCTTTCAGAGCTTGATTAAAGCTTTCAAGAGTAATACTTCCGGAGGAATCCATCAAGATTAGAAGATCTCTTGTATTGCCAAGGGTCCTTTTGGGTCTAGTTGATTGAGTTGTTCTGCGGAGAAAGTTCTCAGTAAACAATTTGGCAGTCTCATTTACTGTGAGTTTTCTTCCCGCTAAAATTGTGAGAGAAATTAGATTTCAAAGAAAGAATATAAGTACTTGTGCACACCATCTGATCCGTCTAATTTGATTCATAATCTGTCTTTTGAAGCTTTCCGTAAACATATATTAGGATAGATTTTTTTTTATATCTGCTAAATTTAAAAGTGGACTGATCGGAAGTTCAGGTTTATGTATGTATGTATGTATGTATGTATGTATGTATGTATGTATGTATATATGAAATTCAAGAATACTTTACGCAAAAGAATGTCGAGATAATGAGCGTATGTTAAGAAAAAGAACACAATTAAAATAAACATTTCTTCAGCTAGTTTAGTCCACAAATTCCTTAAAAAAGAGCTTCTGGTTCACGCTTAATTATAATCATAAACTCGGGATCCATAGCAAATCCTGTCTTTGATTTTTCTCATCATGGCCCTTTTTAGGTAAATATCAATGTACTTATGTGTTATTAATAATTACTTTAAAAAGTAACAAAGACTGAAGTATTTATTAACTTCAGTTAATTTGTCACAGATTAACTGATCGATGTACATTACCATCTATCATGTTTTCAGTTACTCATTTGATTACCTTTGGTCTCTTTCTTTATGTTATGTGAACTATTGTGTAACAATAATATTTCGCCTACTAAACTCGAAAGCTATGCCGTTATATTGAAAAGTGATTTACACTTTAAAGACAACCGCCACCCGTTGTTGTTATTGCTTTTTTTCTTAATATGTTGCTACTTATATCAAATGTTTGGTTGCAATTCAAGTTTGAAATTTGCTTTTATGAAACTGTAAAACTATTGTAATCAGAAAGAATTCATCTTATGGGCTTTATGTATTTTATCATATTGCAATTACTTCTATTTAAAAAACTGTCTTATTACTCATTACCTCTATTGATTAAAACTTGGTAATCAGGTACAGAAGATTACCAAATCTACTTATAACACTATATTTCTGACACTGTATAAGGTTAATCTGCATACGTAAGAGGAACTGAATAGTCTACTGACCTGGTTTGGTTTCTGTAACTTGAGGGCATGGCGTGCCACCATTAGCTGGATAAGCAAGGATAGTCCTGCTGCGCTCATACTCACCAAACCCACCTGGCCCAGCCCAACTTGTCCATTGGCTGACCTGACAATCCACCTTTACGTTGGTAAAAAGGAATGCTGAAGCGGCGCCTAAATAGGCTATAGCAAGGAACAACAATGACTGCATTTATGTTAGGTACCAGGTTGTACTGTCTCTAGTTTTCTGAAAGAAGAATGACTTTATTAACCAATATTCAAATTGTTTGAAATGTTAAAAAGCAAATAGAAGTGTCCAGTTAAAACTGATAAAATAACGAATTAAATACTCAAGCTATTACAATTAATGTTACTAGTACGCCTAATACTACTTCTTTAACAACATACGCGCCTATTATAACATCAACACCTATTATTTACTACCTCGAATGAAAGAACTATGATATTTAGTACCATCACCACTCGTTGCTATTAATATTTTTACAGCTTTTGCTACCACTTCCCCAATTTTAACTAATGTCGTCAGAATAATATTCTCATATCATGCTGCTAGTTGTCATACAGACATAACCAATAATAATAATAATAATAATAATAATAATAATGTATCACTAATACGACAACAACAACTACTACTAATACTACTAGTTCTGCTCCTACTATAACAACAATTAATACTGTTACTACTATTTTCCAAGTAATACTAATACTGATACTACTCATAATATTACTGGATCTGAAGGATGGAAATCAACAATATATTCCAGTGTAGCTGTAATTACATTAGGACTACATAAGCTACCAAACCACAATAGAACGACAAATTGATCCGAAAAGACGCGATGTCAAAGGAGTTGAGCTAAATTTCACAAACCTATTGTGTGACCATAGCAAACTTGTTCAATATCAGTTAAACGGAAACGAGGTACAAACATTTACAGTGAAAATAAAACAAATTAAACATCGATTTGGAGTTAGAAATATACTTACATTTGACTGGTTTTGACGTTCTGGCCTTTTCAACATTGGATCTCCATTTATATACATTTTGTCAGTACACATCTGACCAATGGGAGATGAACAAGGACCAGTTAAATATGCCATTGCAGTGTCATTCTTTTTATTCTATTTATTGTATCCATGGATGTCTGCACTCATAAATCATAAAGCTCAAACATAATAATGCAAATTTACACACTTCTTCCTCTTCCTGCTCTAAGTTTTGGAATCGGCGTATTAATTGTAGATGATAAAATATGTGTAAACAGTTATCAAAAGCACCAAAACAAATTATTTTTTTCAGTCACAATATTCTTCTCATTTAAATTTTAATTCTCTGCATTTATATACATTTTGTCAGTACACATCTCTCCAGTGGGAGATGAACAAGGAACAGTTAAATGTGGCGTTGCAATGTCATTTTGTTTACTTCTGTGTGTTGTATCCATGGATGTCTTCACTCATAAATCATAAAGCTCAAACATAATAATGCAAATTTACACACTTCTTCCTCTTCCTGCTCTAAGTTTTGGAATCGGCGTATTAATTGTAGATGATAAAACATGTGTAAACAGTTATCAAAAGCACCAAAACAAATTATTTTTTTCAGTCACAATATTCTTCTCATTTAAATTTTAATTCCCTGCATTTATATACATTTTGTCAGTACACATCTCTCCAATGGGAGATGAACAAGGAACAGTTAAATGTGTTGTTGCAATGTCATTTTGTTTACTTCTGTGTGTTGTATCCATGGATGTCTTCACTCATAAATCATAAAGCCCAAACGAATGATGCAAATGTACATTCTTCTTCCTCTTCCTGATCTAAGTTTTGGAATCGGCTTATTGATTGTAGATGATAAAAATGTGTAAACAGTTATCAAAAGCAAAAAAAACATAAACAATTTTACAGTCACAATATTGTTGTCATTAAAATTATGATTCTCATAACAAAGAAAAATAATGAGAGAATATAAAATCAGAAAATAACGGTTCAAATTTTGAATGTATTAAACTAGAGATTTTACTCAAGAACTGCAGGTGAAGACACAACGTAATCAACAAAAGACTCAACTGTTCAGGTGAATTGACATATATCTGTAGCACTTGCCATACGTCTTTTGAAGAAGAATATATTAAGTGACATGGTCATAGAGCTAATTACATTTGAATTTTAGGGATTGTTTTTGTTGTTGTTGTAATTACTAGTCATTAAAATAAGTCAACGGAGACAATAATAATAATAATAATAATAATAATAATAATAATAATAATAAATAAATAAATAAATAAATAAATAAATAAATAAATAAATAAACAAATATAAATAATAACATCAACAACAATAAATCAAGGCGGCTACATTTTCAATTATCAACGTGCTTTTTTTTACGGATTTGTACCGCAATAGACAAATTTGGTCATCTATTTGAAACTAAATATCACACAACTATTATGTCTTAATTATGACAGAAGTAAAGGTATTACTATATGATCTACATTTCGATATAAATTAACAATGGCCATGAAACCTTTATACTATTAATACAAATAAATTATTTGTAAAGAAACAACTGGATGCGCTGCCAGATAAAACGATCGCTCATCATTAATCTCTAGTTTATACACACTTTCTCTCTCTCTCTCTCTCTCTCTCTCTCTCTCTCTGCCTTCCTGAATTACTCTTGCTTACTTAGGTGCTAGTGACTGACTGAGAGCTATTTTTCTTTTGTACATACTTTGGAACTGTTCCAATGCATGAATACCTGTGTATTAGTACGTTGATTTAATTGACTATCTTCAATTATCGACTCTGTTAATCTTGAGGGCTTACATTCTGATAAGTCATAAGGAAACAAAGCCATTGTCATTAAGATAATCATATTCGCTACAAGATATCGTAAAAGGTATTTTGGCCACATAGCCATTCCACGTGTAGTATCAAGTAAGGAACGGTGGTATGTCAGTACAAACCTTACGCTAAGAGTTTCTCTTCCTTGTTTTAAGATTTTTTCCATAGTATCATTAGAAATGTTAGCCGAACATTGACTAATTTAACACTTGCACTTCTAATTATATATTAAGAATGCTGCATCAAATTTTCTGAATGTGACAAATTATCATTTTGAAGAAAGTGAACATAAGTCTTGATTTACCATGCATTTTGCAAATTCTTTTCAACTTTTCGAATACCAATACATTCTAATTTAAAACTTCCATCCTATCATATGAATATTTTTGGGGCATCTAGAATATGTGAACAATCAGACTATATCAAAAGGGCAGAAATTGAGAAAGAACATCCCATTCGCAAGTTATTTTGCAATTGAATAACTTCTGCTAAAGAGCTATTGTATTAAAAACTAATAATACAATTAAAACCTGGTTGCATCACACTAAAATCTATTGAATCGTAATGTTGTCAGTACTGTCAGGTTTTTTTCTTTCTTCTTTTTATCTTTTCATTTTTCTAATGTCGCCGTGTATGAGTGGTATTAGACTCTGCTTGGTATTTAATCTAACTAGAAGCAGAAAGAAATGAAACAAACTTATAAAAGGATGGAAATTGTTTGGTGTATCAAAGGGGACGATTTTATGTTTTATTTTAGTGGCAAATTGCACACACTAACACATTTAAATTAGCACCTTTGGACAAAGTTTGTTTAGAAGTCTTTTCACTTCACTGACAAAACGTTAGTTTGGAAAGTGCAAAGGAAATACATTAAGCAAAGGTTAGGAACTTGGATCAAAATAAAGCGATAATAAATGTTCTAGCTCACCCATAGTACTATGAAACTGAAGCAGTTACGATATCTTTTGGAACGAAATTTTGATTAAATTGAGAGTCTGGAAACATTTTGAATTAATATAAGTAAAGTTGATCTTGATCCAAAGTAGTAATGCAGAATGAAATGACAATCTAGTGAACTTGTAAAATCCACCCAAACTCAGATATATAGAGAGGCCTTTGACACAAATGCACGGTCATCTCATACAATAAATAGTGAAAATATTTTAATAATTGATTTATTTTGAAAATATTTACACTTGTTATATTCTTTTTGTCTAACTAAAATAATATAACACATTATGTTCTAGCTGAGCTGGCGTATTTTTGTACGAAAAATAAAATATACTCAAGCGAACCTGACAGTGAAGACTGGAAAAATGATAAATGCACAACTTGTACACGTCTTTAAGTTTTCAATGTGCTGTTGCCAAGAGTTGAAAATTATAAACGCACATCGTTATTCTTGTCTAGATTTACTTAAAGCCAGGGGAGACGATTCTCTTCCTGGAATTTAAACAGTTTACTCCCTGTTTAAAAAATATTAATTCACCTCTCTCTTAATTGCAGGCCAGCGTGATTCTGTGTAGGTAGGTTAGACCCTTTCGCAACATAAATTATCTTTGAAATCAAAGTTTGGCAATGAATTGAAAACAAGTAAAATCAAAGAAAAGTTCACTGCATAGAATTCAAAGTCCCTTTTTGTTATCTGGTTAAAGTCGCTATAGGAGAGTAACACTGAATCATCTACCGAGAAAAGAAAGGTTTAATTATATTATCCATAATTACATGTAGTATTTATATAGTTTCTATGGATATAAACGTTATTAGATAAGACGTATTTTAAATAAGGAGTTTGAATAATGATAATAATAAAAATAATAATAATAACAACAACAACAAACAAGGATAACACGCTTGGTCATGAAAGACCCATCTACCACGTGGTCCTGAAAGAAGTAACACACTCAGGTATAGAACTGACACGAATATCGACATATTTGAATTAGGATATTTTCTTGAAAATACTCGAATAGCAACATGTTACCTAATATTTGTTATGTTTACCGTCTTTAAAAAAACAACGAAACGGCTTTAAACCTGTTAAGTAACATGCAATTCAAACTAACTCTCACAAAAACAATCTGAACAACATGTGTGTTGGTGGTAAGCTGATAAAGAACAAAAACAATTTTTGTCATATCAAAGTCAATTAAGTCTGTTGGAATCAATCATGTAGAGTTTCGAAAAAACGAACCGTTGTCAGATGATCGTTCCACATCGATCCGTTATAGTTAAATACATAAACCTATACCACTCTCAACACCACCCATCTTGATCATAGTTCTTTGGAACATTAACTCCAATCTAATTGCCAATATTTTCTTTTATTAAAGTTTTGCTTAAGTAAACGGCTTCGGAGTGACCAATATGCTCAACATTGGAAACATTTATTTTTTTTTCTTTTAAACACAGTAATGCATGTGTCAGCTTTCCATCAATAAAATGTTCATGGGTGACTTTACATGATTTGATAACATAATCATTTAAGTCGTAGGGGTCAGGGAGTTTGATATTACAAACAAAACTCTGATTTTACTTTTATTTAGCACAAAACTATTGCTATCATCATATACTACATTATTTGCAGCGATAATATACCTTTACCTTTCGCATGCATTGCAAACAATTATTTCCGTCTTAGTTAGAAATCCTTCTTTACACAGGAAATATAATTGTTGACTCCGAAAGGTAATTATCATGTAGCTGGTCCTGGTAGACGTTAGAATAATACTATCAACAGACGCCACAGTGTCACTTCATACTCTTGCAATATACATCTAACGCATGTTTATGTAAATACCCGTTTATGGGTTCCAGTATAAATAATTATTTTATGAAATATAAATATGAGTTCTTATGTCGTACGAGAAAGACCATAGTCCGATTGGTTTATTTAAAACGTATTCATTAAAATTACAAAGTGCTCATTGAATTTTGAAATAAATTATTATTCTGGGATATTTGTGAATTCACTGAAGGACATTATGGATTAAATATGTGATGGTTTTACATCTTTTTATTAACTATTTTAAATCCTAGACTCGTAATAATGTGCAAGAAGGTAAATAATGAAACAAATACACGCGTTCATAGGATTATCAGAAACTTTAATCAGGTCATCTACATAGTAATATAAATATGACTGCATTTCATGTTTCTGCCCGATACGGCTTTTCTTGACAGTCTTGCTAACATAATTAGATTTTTTTTAAATGTCCATAAGTTCAAGTGATTAGATAAACATTTTGAGATAGATAATTAAAAATGTATATCTTGCCTGTCTCTTGTAGCAAGTTATTTTATTTCTGTAAATATTCATGGACCCGAAGCTCGACAATTCCTCTGTGTGTCTATCCCTCTCGCTCTCTCTCTCTCTCTCTCTCTCTCTCTCTCTCTCTCTCTCACTCACACACACAAACACACACACACACACACAGAGTGACAGGCTTCTCATTAGGCAGACAATGCAGCTGCACGGTACGTCCAACTCCAGGTTTTCTATTTAAATTCGCTCTATCGGGCTTTAGTACTAAATTTATTGTGTTTCTTAAGTCTTGCTAAAACAGTTAACTTCTCTTAAATAAAACTGTTTTCACTTTATTGTATTTACGTTTCATTGGACGAAACTATATTAGTGTGAAGATGAACAAACTTTAGCGTTACGTTTTTGCATGGTAAATATACATTTATCCAGTTAAAATCCTGATATTTCGTCACTCACTTATTTGCTATTTATACTTTCTGTTTGATAATATTTTCACTATAAAGAATGTTAGGTGACCAATCTGTAAAAAACGTTGTATATGGAAATGCCAGCCCTGTTTCTTCCACATATTGACTTACTATCCCCTCCCATCAAAGCCACGTAAGTAGTGACTCCAGAACTGCAGAACTTTGTGGAAAACTTAAAAAATTTAATAACATTTATTAGACACTTTTATATTTTCTTTTATTGTAATTCAAATATTTTATGTACTAACTCAACCTGAAATTATTATGCTATTTTTTTAATAAAAATTCATAATATATGATAATTAATATATTAAACGCAAAACTACTAGAACACGTTTCGTCATTTCTCCATTTATGTCTGACTAGAGTCCGGAAAGAGATTAAAGAGAATGTATTCATATTACTTTGAAAGGTCTCCAAGATAATATCCATACTGCATATTATATTTGTATTGCCAAGCAGGGGAGTTAAAAGAAATATAGTATCCAGCCAAATGATGACGTCAACACTCACTCCATTAGAATTTATTTATTTCAATTACATTTAATTAGAGGTGCAAAGGAAGCTTATAGTGCTAAAATATGAATATCAATATTGAGAGCAATATTGCATCTTCAGTAAAGAATACAGTAACCTTAATTAATCAAACAAAAGACAATTTTAAGAAAAACGCTAAAACGATAACACGCCCAGGAACGTATTTTGTTTACCTCATAATCCAGCCTTCATAATAATTTGGGACCCTTTCAGAAATGATATCAAAGTCAAAAACATGATCCACTGATCGGATTTAAATGCAATTTTGACTGGTGTGCTTCAGTCTACATCTTTGTCATATTTTTATATCAATCCACCATATTTTGAATAAAAGTTAGAATCGACCTACTTGTTTTTATTCCTGGCAATAAAATTGCCCTCTATATATATGTGACTTTGATTAAATATAATGAAACAGGAGAAAGTTTTCTTTGTGACCTTGTTCAATCTAAACATCAATCAGCTACATCAACATTTTCTGCCACAAAAAGCACACCCATGTCACGGCGAACAAGATTTGGTTAATTTAGTTTGCACGAATCAACAACTATCATATTCCTTCCATCTGCTTAAGTATCGCTTCGACTTTGAATACTATGTATTGGGGTGTAACTGCTGTGGATGCGGGCAACGACAGTAATACATCTACGAATGCAATTGTAATGCTTCCAAGAGGGGAACAGTTTAACTTGGATTTGTGTAATTTTCCTTGCAAGATTCTTTGTCAGCGCCAGTGATAATAGCATCACCATATTATCACTCTTTCGTTGGATGATTTTGGAAAGAGACAGACGGAAACATGAGACAGGTTTTGCAACTGCAGAAATAAGCAGGACAAACATTTTTATTACAAACAAAAGCATGAACAGGAAAGAATAAAACAAGAAGAAGAAGAAGACGAGAAAAATAAAAGTTTCTTTGTATACATGAGGATCGCTCGTCCTGGTTCCCGCTCTCCAGGCCCTACCCCAATTTCTAAAATCACTCCCAAAAGTGCAGTTAGGATTTTCGTCACGCGTTGAGCCGCACGTAGGCAAGGACTGAGATGAAAAACGGTACAATCACGTCGTCTTCCAACTTTCATGTGCTTGAGACGCCACGGAAGACATAACAATAATGTGATACAAGAATAATTACATTAGATTCCTGTGGTGTTCCTGGTAATCATTAGATCGCATTCTCGTCTAGTCCTAGCGCCATTTTTTATAACTTCGATTTGTATGGGCTGGTGCCGAGGCGGGACTTTCGTGGTTATGTTCACTGCTTCACAAATACATGTGATTGACAATGTTATCCGCACAAACAATGACAGATATACCAAAATGTGTCCTGGAAGCCATGTTGTTGCACTCATAAATACCGGATCATATAGTCAGGTGACTGCTGTACATTAATAAACAGCGCAGTTATAGCTATCGCAATAACTTCCATCACCAACAAAACCTTTGTTTGGTCATCGACTTGACACATCAAACATTGCATGAAAAACTATCTGAACAAACTATTGAACCTAGGGTAGAACGCCGTTTTTGTTTTTCATAACCAAATTGGCAGGCTGAAAACCAGGAACATTAAAATAGGCGATATTGCCAAATTGATTCCCACGGCGAATGGAGGAATATTTCTTGAATTTTGTAGAATGCAAAACGATCTTTTACGCGCATCCGACTGCGACGGTGTCATGAAAAAACATGTTGATGACGGTGATAAAGCTCTGGAGAAAATAAGCAAGCTTTAAAAAGAATATTATGAACCTTTAAAGTTATTTAATCGTATGTGTGGCAGTCACGTTAAAGACAGAATAATCATTGATAACGTGTCTTTGGGATTTATTGTCGGGAACACAAGGAGGTCTAGTTGAAATTTGCTGATATCGCCACGGAACTGGCTTGTTTGGACAACGTTGATGTTAAATTATTATGGTCTGAACTAGATCTCCTTAAGGCCGATATCAACGCACCCGATATCAACGCACCCACGAACAGTTTTGGTTCGTGATCACCGCAGCAATATATTATGAAAATTATCTGTTATCTCTATTTTTTTTTTTTGTATATTGATTTACTCACCTTTTTAGTTAACTGATTTAATTGTTTTGTTAAGTGTGTGTGTGTGTTGATTGTTTGATTGAGTATATTACAGTGCATGCATTAATCACGAAAGGATAGTTATTGGGCCGTAAGACACTTTTTTGGACAAATATCCCAGTATCCAACCGCATACAAAATTACCAACATGTTGTAACTGTCATTGTTTAGTGTGGTGCTTTGTGGCACAGCAACACATGTAGCATTTTAGTGCTGAGTTTGCAAGTGAAGGAACAAAGTTCTGCAAATGATTTAATCCTAGCTTGGCGTACACCATAGCATGAACGATTTTACAAACTTTATCTATTCCATCTGCTTGAAAGGTTCTAACTTTGCAACCGCGGTACGTTTATTGCATGAAAACATTGCAAACCGTTTAAACCAAGCATTTAAGTGGCCATGACTACTACATTATGTCAATAAATATGTCGTCAAGGCCTAGGTAGTGCACATGTAAAGTATATATGAATTCATTTAAACACTGAAGGGCAATGAAATGTATGAGAAGAAAAATGAATGGAGACTGGAGAGAATCGTACGTCTCGTTGTTATTATGTCTGCTAAATAACAAGAAGAATATATTTAATCTCAATGCTTATTCGCCAT